>JAOTRJ010000038.1:20440236-20452132 GCA_028564905.1 Leptodoras praelongus | reverse complement strand
TAAATCTTAAAGTTGTGGCAGAATCATCTTACAGATCTTTCATGCACTCCAAACCTGTATTCATTTCAGCGGCCTCAAGAGGGCATATATGGCATATATTACATTCTAAAGGCTTTTTTTCAATTACGTTACGTTATGATTACTTAGAGTTGCTTGGGAATAAAATTGACTACACGACTAAAATTGATTAAAGGGATTCCTCAGAAGTTCCTATTCTATCAGACCAGCAGAGGGCGCCCTCGATGTTTAAATCCATCGACTGTATATTAAATGGTTTAAGAGTCTGGAGTTCAGTAAAATGAAGTGAACAGCAACATTTGTACCTGACCTATAAAAGCGGTTCTCCAACTGGATGGAGGACATGCAGGGGTCCATGAAGCACAGTCAGAGAGTACTTTTATGTCATGTTTAATTAATAGGTCTTAAGTTATTAAGTTATGTTAATTAGAGTTATTTAATTATCAATCCAAATTTGTTTCTTTATGCCAATATCAGAAATGATTTTTTAAATAAATTAATAAACAAACAAACAAACAAATAGTACATGTGTACTGCTTAATAATGAGCCCAATGGCTATTTGAACAGTTGGATTATGTATGAAAAACAAATCTTTACACACAATAATTTATTTTACAGTTAAAGGAATCCATGGCTACAAAAAGTTGGTCTATAACATTACCCTCTGCCCCCAATAAAATGCCTATTACACCCAATTCACTCATGTTCTATTAAACCCCTTTAAAAGCACAGACATCTAAACCTGGTAAACATGTCTGATATATTGTAGAACACCTTGAATGTGAGCATGAAGAGGAAACATTTTGGTCTGTTAGTGACTGTGATGGTTACATGCAACGTCACACATATGGTCAATATGATGTGCCCATTTTTACTATGATGAACAATTAGTAATATATTAGTAAAATAGCAGCATATGATCAACCCTAGCTGTGCCCATTAGCTCTGGTAATAAAGTATTTTGCCACCTCACCTGAGTGCAACTGTTCATATAATATGGTAGCCTATACACCCAAATAATTATTCTTAAAATAAAGCGCATTCATTCATTTATTATAATGTACATAGTATGTGAGATGATGTATTGATTGTTAACAGTTACATAATTGTTGACTGATTTGTACAAATGAATGTATCATTTATGCGTGTGTTGGAGTGCACTGTAAAAAATATGTGTTGTTTTTAACTTGAAAATGTATTAACCTGGTTACCTTAAATAAATACTGCGTCCACTTAATGTTTTCATTTTAACCAAATAAATTAAGGGACCCAGGTCAAAATCTTTTTAAGTTAAAAACACAAATCATTTTTACAAATATTCAGATCAAGTCACATATTTTCAGCTTAGCAACTACACAAAAAAGTTTAAGTGTTCTCCCATTTTATTGAATCTTACAATTGTGCTGAGCAATATTTATTATACAAATATATAACATCATGTAACTTAATAACTATATAATATCAACACTCTTAAAAATAACAGAACCTTCTGCACCAGGATTATGTAACTCTTTTTCTCTCAATGACCTGAACAATCATTCTCTACCATCAGAATCCTTACACATTATGAGAACTTTACTGTGGCATATTTTTGTGGCACTGACATAAAATGGTTAACGATTCATCAGTCAAAAAGATTTTTAGGAAACCAAATTCTATGGCAGTATAATCATTTCTGCCACTTTTATTTGATTCTAAGTGAGACACTTGTGCAGAACAAAATCTCTAGATAAGTAATCAACCTCCACATTATTTCAATTCATAATAAAATTGCTTTTAACTTAGAAAAAAATAGATATAATAAAATTAATAATAAAATAGTATCTTCATATGTGATTATATTATAGCGACGAATTAAAAAAACATAAAAATGAATGAACACTAAGTAATAACAATTATTCGAATGTCTATATAAGCTAGGTTTAGATGGCACATAAAGTGATTGATCACATGTCTGCGAGGTAAAACAAGACATTTTACGTGATTTCTTTTACTGTTTTTTTTTTTAATTGGCATATTTTATGTTATTGCTATGCTAAATATTTATGGATTGTATGTGCGTCCATGTCCTCTATGATTCCTGAGCTGCGCTCTGTAAAGAGTGAAATCACAGCGTGTAGAATTAATTCATACACGGGCAGCTGGTCCTCAACGCTGAACCCGATAAAATTAGTTAACAAGTCGTTAAATCTTCCAACTAGCTGGCGACACGCTCGACCCGGTGTCCCTGCACGAGTGCCGAGTGTAAAAGAGCCCAGGTTCCCACCAGGCCGGAACTAACTGTGAAGTGTGACCTGTTTCAAAGTGTGAAGGTGTGAATGATGCCGCCAGTGAGAAGCCGGCCAGAGACAGAGGCACCAACACGCTTTACACCTCTTTCACTCGGAGATCTTTAACAAATAACGCGCACATTCAAAAGGCGAGAAAGTGGCATGGGTACTATGCAGATACACCGTTCCCATATCCACAGGTTTCTTAAATTAGAGCTGTATGAAACACCAGGCCTGTTCAACACACACTGTACACGTTTATAGACGACACATATTTATGATGATGAATGACTATGAGTAGGGCTAATTATAATTGATATATTATTATTATTATTATTATTATTATTATTATTATTATTATTATATGTCATATAGGCTGCTGATTTGTTTATTTGTGCAATCTGCTTCACAGTGAGGTGACCTACTTTTTCCGATGTCTTTTTCCTAGTATACAACCATTCGTTAATCTCAGTTAACTTTATGTTACAAACTTGCTCTCAGAAACAGAAGTTTTCCTTCCTGCACGAAATGCGGTATTGAGGTGATGCGGAAATCAGGCGCTAGGGGAATGTGCGCAGTGGGTTGGCGGCCTCATTGGCCCCTCATTTGAATGCAAATCCAGAGGGTTTGAAGTCCTGGCTGACGTCAGGAAGGCCTTGTTATACGTACATCAGTGACCACCACCTTGTCAACAGAGTCACATCATGTTTGATTGAAGCACGTTAAGGACTACATCGCATGACCAGCTTGGAAATCTTTTTGATTCTGGACTACCACATTTTAGAAGACACCTCTAAATCAGGCCTCTAATTTCCTTTAAGCCATATCTAGCATGATACATTGCTAGTATGTCGTCTTAAAACAGGTTTTGGGTCCTTTTTTTTTCTTGTGAATCATGTATGTTGGATACCTTTTGGATAAAGGTGAAGGAAACATGTATCACCACCAAGGACCTGTACGGCGATCTGGAATCAACCTTCCGCCACAGAATTTCGTCTCCACGCCACAGTACTCTGATTTTGGTGGATACCATCATATGGCCAGCATGGACACACACTCTCAGGCCACAGGACCATGGGCCGCTCCGTACGGCGGTCCGAGGGAGGACTGGGGCGCCTACAGCCTTCCGCCTCCCAACACCATAGCAACTCCCATGAGCAACTCATCACCGGGACAAGTCTCCTATTGCTCGCCTGATTACAACTCTATGCATAACCCGGGGTCGGCTGTGCTGCCCCCGCCACCGGACAACATTTCCGTGGCCCAAATGTCCCCAGATAAAGAACGGCGCAATTCTTATCAGTGGATGAGCAAAACAGTCCAGTCCTCTTCCACCGGTAGGTTTAACATTACGTGTGAAATTAATGTCCTAATCTAGTTCTTCTATGTTATTAGACTAATATCACGGTGTGAACTTGTAACATGTGCCACTAGTGCGCATCGTGAGATAATGACTGAATAATAGGTCTAATCCAAGATGCCATGTCTGACCACTCAAATTCTGATTTAAAGTGTGATTACCACAAACAGTATTATTTGCCTTATTATAACGCTTTTAGCTGTTTTCTATGGCATATTTAACATTTGATTCCCTAAAAAATACAATTAAACAGCAGAAATACAAATTAGCCGAAATGACACAGACAGCTATAAGGTGATGTTAATAACGTTAATGAATTGCTAATGTATGAAGAAATTGATGCTTAAAATTTCTGCTTTAAACGAACCTTTTAGCAAGCAAGCAAGAGTATTTTTTGTGTTATTTTTACACACGAAACTTTTGAAGAAGCAAATGTAGGTTACTTGTGGCAGGTGAAGGTGTTGGTAACTGGCGCCAGCGCCACTTGTAATGCTAATGGATTGACTCCCGTAAACTAGATGTTAGAGCCACGTTTTATTCCTCCTGATAACTTGGCTCAAGTTTTGAGGGTTATCTGTCATATTCAGGTGGCGGATCCTTTCAACGCATTTACACTTTGATATGCAACAACACGTCGTCCTCCGCCCTTGTTCTTCCAGGGTTGTAGGCCTGTTGCCGAAAAAGAGTCGCGCATTTCACAGCAAATAGTCACCTGTCTACAATGCACGTTAAAGCAACAAAACACACCGAAACGCAATTTAAAACAGTCTTTATCGTATAAAATGCTGAACATTGTAGCCTAGATATTTATAAGTCCTACCAAAAACTAGATTAATATATGCCAACACAAAGAGAACATTTGATCATGTTCTGGCAGTGGATTCACTCATGATTAAACTATGATATTAACCTAGAAGATTCCCAGTTATTTTGCCCAACCGTATCAGGGTTTCTTTTAATTTCGTTAATACAATTTTTACGCTTTGTATGACTGGAATTAATAAACCTTAATTAATTAAACTACCTTCCAATTTCAAAAGACATCATTTACGGACACAAAATGACCTATTTTTGAATATGAATATGAAAAGCAATCTGTTGGTGAATCCTGCTAGAGTATCCGGCTATTGGATGCATGCCAAGCATCCTCGGAGAAATCTCCTTTGTAATGCCTCTTAACACATCGATGGTGTTTAGGTCATATCTATGCGACTCTTTGTTCTGCAGTTTGTTCAAAACTTGTCATGAGAAGAGATCAGGCGCTCAGTTCACAAGTCTCTATACAGATAACTATGATCTCTTTTTTCAAGCTCAGGTCTGGTGCCTTGGTCATACTTGACGTTTGCAGACAAAATTATTATCTGAGAATCTGTAATTTTACATTTCACTGTTTACAGACAAGCTTTGTTGCTTTCACTTTTGACCTACTTTTGGACTTATATATTGGTTTATAATGTATTTTTTTTCCCTTATTGTTACATTTCTATATCTGTTTAGGAAAAACGAGAACAAAGGAGAAATATCGAGTGGTTTACACGGATCACCAGCGGCTGGAGCTGGAGAAGGAGTTCCACTTTAATCGTTATATTACCATAAGAAGAAAATCGGAGCTGGCGGTGAATCTGGGCCTCTCGGAGAGACAGGTATGGTCTGGAAGCCAAACTCAGGCCATCATTTCTGTACAAACCATTAAGGCTCTTGTAAGATTGCAACTAAAACTGCTGTTTTTTTTTAGGTCAAAATTTGGTTTCAAAACCGCCGCGCCAAGGAGAGGAAGCTGATCAAGAAGAAGCTGGGGCAGTCAGACGGCAGCAGCGGCTCTGTGCACAGTGACCCGGGCTCGGTGAGTCCGCTGCCCGTTCCCGGTTCTCTCAGTCCCTCGGAAGTGCACGGCTCCGTTTACCCGCCTCCAGGCTTGAACGCTTTACCGTCCATAAGAAACATTCAGCAAGTTACGGTTACCCAGTAAACTCACAGCTGGAGTATCTTACTCCAAATCATCCGACTTAAAACTGAGCACTCCGACCCGCTGCAAGGACACGACACACAGCGCTCACAGGGATTCACGCGCTCCAGACACGTCCCGGAGCACGAGCTTGTGGATTATAGCAACAGGAATTGAGGCTTTATTGCAACCAAAGGCTGGAGGCTCTTCAGATATTGCTTTAATAGAATAGTTTTTTTAAAATTAAGAAAGCCGTACGACAAAAAAATGTTCGTCTGGTACAAAAAGTTAAATATTCTAATAGTTTTGTTTGTGTTTGATTAAGATATAAATATCATTTTCTGTATGTGGTGAGTGTATGAGTTTTTGTAAATAAAGTATCTCAGGTACAGGCCGACAGCGTTGATCTTCAACCTGTACTGTAGGCCTACTTTCAGTATTTTCACATGCATGGACGAGTTCTGCTACTTTTCAGCGTTTCTTTAGCTCAAACCAGCACCTTTTCGTTCACATGGGTGAATGCAGATTTCGGATTTATGGGTAGAACGTTTGAGTGTAAATAACGTTCCAAAGGTAAATAAATGTTTTGAAAAACATGACGGTATCATGTCATTATATATCCACTAGAATACCAAAAAACGCATCTTTATATGTCAACTTGTAGACAGGTTTGTCATAAGGTCAGTTTCTGTGGATACACATTAGGCAGACTTTATATTATTATATAACTGCATATACATGTGTTATAACCTGCAGACAGATCTCGGATATTTTCATTTCATTCATAATCCAAGTCCTCAAAAAGCTTGGACTCATTGAGGTCATTTTAATGCAAAGCGTAACCTAAATATCCCAAATAAGGGATAAACCTATATAATTATATAGAAGCCACCAGAAAACGGTGTGTACTATTCATTAGGAGAGAAGGCGATTATATAACCTAACAGGGGAAAGGGCTGCACACAATTTCATACAGGCTGTAACAGAGACAGACGTGATTAACCTTAGTGTGAAAAAGAAGGGGACACAAGAGCTGTTCATTTTACTAATAGCCTATAGTACACAGGCTGTGATGTGCTGTGTAGCCTGTGATGTATAGGCTGTTATTAAGATTACTGTTTCACAGTTAATTATATGGGTATGATTAAATAATATAAACGAGGTTTCAGAGACATTAGGTTAGGTATTAGACTCATTAAGTATTTGACTAATCATTTTAGGATTACTTTTTTATAAGGATTACTTATAAAAAAAAAGAATCCTTATAAAGGACTTATATAGGATTACTAATTTATAAGCATATAACATGATTTTTTTTGTTTTGTTTTTTAGCAGACTCCATTAACTGTAAAATAAATAAATAAATAAATAATCTAAACAAATAAATAAAGAGTTTAATGGCTATGCTTCACGGACTCCTAGAGCATTCTGGACCCCACTATGAGAACCAAGGTGCTAGTAGTAGGCGTATAACATAAATTACACCTATATAAACGTGTATTCGAACTATTTTAATGATATTATAATTCATACATTATTATATTATAAGCTTATTACATAAGTATGCACAAGGCTGAAATGACTTTCATTCAGTTTGTCGTGCTGAACGGTGACTCAGTCTGAAAGCTTTCCCGCCTCTGACTCGCGCACTTTAAGCCCCGCCCCTCAACGGCGGCGCGTTTTACGCAGCTCCGACGTCACTCGCGCAGTGTCAGAAACGTCATGAGTGTCTTACTGCCCAACATGGCGGACTTTGATACCATTTATGAGTTAGAAGAAGAAGACGAGCGAATAGTGAGTGAAGAGCACCTCGCCAGATACTGCCCCGAACCTGTGGTAATGCGAGGAGCCGGCCACATCACTGTGTAAGCAAACGAGCGCCGCAGAGCCGCCGCTTTGTTCCGCTGTGTTTCAGTCCTGCTCTGATTAGCCTCCACGCTAGCGTTCAGTCTGTGCGCTTTCTTCTTACTTGCTTGATGGTAGCTCTGAAAATCCACGCAGGCCAGCTCTCTCTCTCTCTCTCTCACACACACACACACACACACCTTTCACTTTCAGCATTCACTGATTCTGGAAGACCGAACAGCGCTCCTTTCCGGTTTTTTTTTACATGTTCACTGTTTTATTGTTAGCCTTATACACAGATGTCCTGTCATCTGTAGCCCACACGGCTCATTTGTTTACGGTGGATGTCTTCCGTAGCCATTAGTAAAATCACGTGCATAAAGTAGCTTACTTAACTTTTCCCCTTTGCGCTAGTTATGTAAACTAGTCATTATGTTTGTTTAAAAAGAGTCCCGCACACATTTGCTTATTATCTTATCTCCTTATCTACACAGTGTACCGTTCTGTTCTTCACTTACTTACGCGAAAAATGTCCAAATCTCTCTGTGTTGGATCTGTAGTGCACTACATGTGGTGCTAAAGCCATATTCTGTCCTCTCGACCTAGTGCACTAAATAGGCAGCAGGGAGCCAGTTGAGATGGAGCCCAAAGAATTATTCAGCAGGCAGTCATTCAGATCCTAATAACATTGATATGTATTGTAAAGATTATTTTAATCTGCAACATTGTTATAGCAAGCTAAGTCAGTTACTTGGCGCTGTGTCGAAGGCCTCAGATTATTTTTGACATATGACATCTTTCCTATGTTATAAGTGACAGCTCTTTACTTGGGGCTTGTTGCAAAAAATATATATCAAATGTTACAAAAAGCATTGTCTAATATTACCTTTATAGTCGCTTATTGCATGGTTTAATTATTTTTTGCATCATGAAACTGTCTTTTTCATGTTGTCAGCATATTCAAATGATATGAAGGAATCTTGCTTTACATGTCATTTCTGTACTTGTAGGTTTGGACTTAGCAACAAATTCGACACAGAATTCCCGTCTGTTCTTACAGGAAAGGTAATGGTGCCTAAACAAGTTTTTAAAAAGAATTTTGAAAATAGTCCAAAACTGAAACCTGGAGCATTTCACTGAGTGCGCCATAGTGCAACTAATGCAAGCTGAATACACTAAAGTGAGCTTCTGTCAATGAGTAAACTGTCTAAAGGCTTGGCAGCCTGGGATCCCAGTGTTGGGAAGATACAGCTCCAGGTGACAAAATAATGAAATAAAGACTGTGCCGTGCACAAGAAAGGAAAGCTTCCTGGGTCGGATGCAGAAACAAAAAAGGTTGCAGGGGGAAGAGCAGGCTGAGGGAAGTGCAGGGCAATAAAATGTATCTCCAGTATTGTGACCTAGGGTGACATGTGATGGATGAGGTCAGGATTATGATGACTGAAGGTTGCAGATCAGGCCTGTAGGGCTTTATTCTGAGCTCTTTCACTGTTTGCAAAGAGACCTTTGCATCCTGTCATAAAAGATTACGACCCCGGTTTTATGGTGTACATACCCAGTGAGGAATGAGCAGCCATTCATGTTGTTTGGACGGTACAGCCACAGGCCGCGGGCTTATCTCTCTCTCTCTTTCTCTCTTTTTTTTGGTCCCACCTTTTTCTTTGAAAGTCCTGGAGCTTGGTTGGCAAGTTAGAAGCATGCAATTATGAAATCTCATCTTCTTTTTTTTAAAGATCTTTGCTAGAGATTTACACAGGATCTTTTTCAATTTTGGAATTTGTGGAATATTTGTGACGAGTTGAAGCAAAATTAATGCCATTTATATTTTCTGAGTATGTGCCCATTTTGTATGTTCTCTTTTTGGCATGTGTCACTTGTGTTTAGCACAGAGTTTTTCTTCTATTAGCAGTTGGTGCATTAGTAAAAGGCAGCAAGGTTATGTTCACACTGATCATAATTTGTGTTATTTATTTTTGTTGGCCAGTATTTAATTACCTCTGCTTTTTCCAGGTTGCTCCAGAAGAGTTCAAGACGAGCATAAACCGGGTGAATGCTTGTCTGAAAAAGAACCTACCGGTCAACGTGAAATGGCTACTGTGCGGCTGTTTGTGCTGTTGCTGTACTGTGGGTTGCAGTCTGTGGCCTGTCATATGCCTCAACAAGAGGGTGAGACCCTCCTGTGTTGTTACTGGTTTATCCAGCCATGTCCCTTTTACTGCATTTAACAGTGTAATGATATTGTCCTTGGTGTTGAACCCAAAATAACAAGGTGTGTAGTTAGTGACGTAGTGCACAACTGCTATATTAAAGCAGGTTAGCTAAGAGGTGTGCTATGAAAAGTTTGAGAATCCACACCATGTTATTGACCATAACATGCAGCTTATGAGCTGGTTAAATAGGGGCCTCAGTCCATAAATGTCTCTAAAGTCTTCATGTGGGTGTTTTATTGGTATTTGCTAAGCACCTGTTTGAGGATTTTGAGGGAGTGATTACTGGCACGTTTAACCCCTGTGCGTGTCTCTTTGACAGACACGAAGATCCATTCAGAAATTGTTAGAATGGGAAAACAACCGGTTATATCACAAGGTGAGCAAATCTTACCTCAATACCACTAGAGCAATAAAGGACCGTGTCCAGTAGTTTGTGTGCCTCAGTAAATGAAGTGTTTAGATGTTGTTAATGGCTGTAAAAATAGCTGCTAAACTGTAAAAATGCCCATGTCCTTCACAGCTATTTTTGGCTGGGCTATTGATAGATTGCAGAGGCTGACCAGACTGTGCAGAGGTCAGCAGTAAAAGTGGCTTGTGTCTGAGGCCAGAGGCTGACAGACACTGCCAATGTAGTGAGGAAACTCACTGCTGTTTGACCCAAGTGAACTTACATGTGTAAAGCATGTCTGGTGTGTTTGCATGGACTGGGAACTTGTAGTGCATTCACTAACTCCAGTGCTTTATATTTCTCATCAGCTGGGACTGCACTGGAAACTCAGCAGAAGAAAATGTGAGAGTAACAACATGATGGAATATGTAAGTACTTATCGATCACAGATGTTAATGCCTATGTAAACCTAAATAAATGACATTTGGTATCAGAAATTCAAACGACATTGTTAACATCTCGTTTATCAATCATTTAGTAAATGAGTAGTGTGTAAACATTTAAAATTCCTGCTCCGTGTGAACGTCTCCCATAAATTTCCAAGCATGTTCACGGCACAGCTGATTTATCTTTAGTTACGGCCACAAAACCCCATAATGGGCAAAGCTCACAAAGAGCTGGAAGTGACAAAATGGTGACTAAATGGTGAAAGAGTGCCTCATGCGCATGTCCTGTGTTAAATCAGTCATTGCGTCGTGCCGACCACCATGGGCAGAGATGAACTGAACGCTTTCTCCTTTTATAGGGATAATGGACTTCTTTATAAATTTATGGATTTTTTTGAGTTTCACAAATTGTGGAGCTCACATACAGTACTGTGCAAAAGTCTTAGGCACCCTGTTGTTTGTAGGTACAACTTTTATTATTGATGGGTTTTTTTTATTGACTCAGTACAAAAAGGATTTATATTTCCATACTTTTCAATAAAAATATGTTACTTTTCAAAAAAAATAAAAAATTAAATGTTACACAAAAATGTTTGTATGTCAATAACGAAAGCAACACATTACATAACGGAGCACTTTTCAGACAAAAACATAATGAACGCTGCTGGGTTTTGCATGAATAAAAGAAGTAAGTGTGACAGTCAAAGTCTCCAGAAGGGCTGTGGCAGATTCTCCATGAGGCTAAGATGCTTTTGAAAATAATGATGATGTTTCTACATAAAAGAAAACACTGGACAGTGCAGTAAACAGTAATAAACTAAAGGAAGTCAGTATCTGGTGTTAAATGCTGTTCCTGGGTACAATGTGTGCAACTTTAGGAAGTTTATAAGTTTTTTAGCTTTTAAGTTTTAATGAGCATCTTTGAGAATCTCCAGAGACCTCTTCTAGAGACTTTGACTGTCACGCTTGCTTCTTTTTTGCATGGAAAACCCAGCAGCCTTCATTATGTTTTTTTTTTTTTGTCTGAAAATGTATGTATGCTATGTAATGTTTCACTTTCATTACTGCCATACAAAGATTTAATTTTTTTGTTGGAAAAGTAACGTTTGGAAATCTTTTTGTACTGACTCAGTAATACAGAACTCAAAAAACCCCCATCATTAACAAAGTTTTACCTCCAAACAACAGGGTTCCCATGACTTTTGCACAGTACTGGTATATAAGCACTTTAAACTTATATGTATATACAGTACAGGCCAAAAGTTTGGACACACCTTCTCATTCTATGCGTTTTCTTTATTTTCATGACTATTTACATTGTAGATTCTCACTGAAAGCATCAAAACTAGTTCGTTCATAATATAATTCATATTATAAAATAATCATAATATGAATTTTAACAGTTGTCCAATA
>JAOTRJ010000038.1:20381105-20392331 GCA_028564905.1 Leptodoras praelongus | reverse complement strand
TTGATTGGTGTCTCTAAAGTGGCCCTAGTGTGTGAGTGTGTGTGTGCCCTACAATGGATTGGCGCCCTGTCTAGGGTTGTTCCTGTCTTGCCTATGCTGCCAGCTAGGCACCGGCTCTCCTGTGACTCTGAAAAGGAATAAGCGGTCAAGAAAATGAATGAATGAACTCATCAGTGATTCTGTGCAAGATTAATCTATGGCTTCCTCTTTGCATAATACAGTTTCAGGTTGCATTTCCTGATGCAGTGGTGGAATGTGTTAGTGACAATGATTTTCCAAACCCATGTGGCTATGTCCATCATGGTAGCATGACAGTTTCTCAAACACTGAGGACTCGATGGTCTTGCACATTCAGCAGTGGTTTCTACCCTTGGCCTTTACACACCAAGATTCCCCCAGCTCCATGAATATTTTCATGATATTATGAACTGCAGAGGGTGAAAGATTCTTTGCAGTTTTGCACTGAGAAACATGGTACTTGAGCTGACTGACAATTTACTCATGAAGTTTCGCACAAAGTGGTGAACCACAAACCATTGTTGCTCGCAGACACTAAGCCTTTGGTGGATGCTCCTCTCTTGGAGGATGTTCTTTCAATTGTTTAGTTTTGAAGAAAAAAAATAAATCTACATGTTACAAAACTATTATTATTTAAAATCCCAACCTGCTGGCATTAAGAAACAATAAAAAAAAAAGAAAGAACTACAATTGTTGCAGTCAGTCACAAAAAATGAATATGGAATCACTCAATTCTGAGGAAAATATTATGGAATAACTCTGTAATTTGCAATTCTGAAACAAACACCTGCATCAGAGGAAATCTGCTAATTAGTCTTCAGTTATAAAAGAGCACTCACACCTTGGAGAACTGTTGCACAAAGTGGTTTGACATGAATCATGGCTCCAACACAGAGATGCCAGTTGAAACAAAGCAGAGGATTATAACATTTCTTCAAGAAGGTAAATCATCATAAAGTGTTGCAAAAGATATAAACAAATTAGAAACAAATGGGTGGAAAATGGAGTCAATGTCTGTGACCGAACTGTAAGAAATTGCCTAAAAGACATGGGATTTACGTATAGAAGAGACAAACAAAAGCCTTAATTAACACCTACACAGAAAAAAACAGACCATGGTTACAGTGGGCTACAGAAAAGCAATCATGGACTGTGGGTGACTGGATAAACATGATCTTCAGTGATGAATTGTGAATCTGCATTGGGCAAAGTGATAAATCTGGAACTTTTGTTTGGTGCCAGTCCAATGAAATTTATGAAAATGACTGCCTGAAGAAAACATGTAAATTTCTACAGTCAGTGTTGATATGGTCAGGTAAAGGCATGGGGAAGATGGCAGTCACTACATCTTCAATAAATGCCAAAGTCTGCATTGACATTTTGGACACTTTTCTTATTCCATTAGTTGAAAGGATGTTTGGTGACGATTACTTCATTTTTCAAGATGAAAATGCATCTTGCCATAGGGCAAAAGATGTGAAAACCTTCCTTCAAGAAATACATATATTGTCAATGGCATGATGTGCAAATAGTCCGGTCTCAATCCGGTTGAAAACCTCTGGTGGAAATTTAAGAAAATGGTCAATGGTTCCAACCTGCAAAGCTGATCTGGCAACACAAATAAGAGACAGATGAAGCCGGATTGATGAAGAATATTGTTTGTCATTAGTTAAGTCCATGCCTCTGAGAATTCAAACTGTTATAAAAGCCAATGGTGGTGCAACAAAGTACTAATGGGGCAGTGTTTTTCCTCATGATTCCATAATAGTTTCCTCAGAATTGAGTGATTCCATATTTTTTCTTCTATGTGATCTAAAAAAAAAAGAAGCAATTGTGACTGGCTACCACAATTATATTTCTTTCTTCAACAGTGGCGATTCTATAATTTTTGCCAAGGGTTGCATACTCGGTCTCACTCGGCCTCACCTGTTACCAGTTAAATTGTGTGGAAGCTTCCAGACCAGTTTTACTTGTATAACCTTTTCAGTCTTATTTTTACTCTGTCCCAACTTTTCTTGAGTGTGTTGCAGGTGTCACATTCTATTGTATTTTATATTTTGTGAATGTATTTTTTGTACATCTATCAGTTTTTATCTTGTTCAAGCAGTTTAAAAGTTAGTTTTTATTAAATATTTAGAAAGTGTTCCAACTTTTCCATGGGGTTTGTATATTTAACATTCAGATGGCCATCTCTTTGGCTCTTGTCATAAAGATAACACAATCCTGAGGATTTTGGCAAAGTAAGGCACATTTTATGAAGGTGCAAATTGACCCCTTTTGACTCACTGATCAACCGACATTGATCTGGCTGTGAAATACCTTCAAATAAAAAAGATAGGTCTTGTCGAGACTGGTTTGTGTTTGACCTCAGGGACAAAATAAGCACAGTTTTTTAACTTGTCTGTTAAAGCCAGACTATACTAAAAGCAACCACAGTGTTTCCACTTCCCCCCCTCAAACACCATATACTGTACGAGTGACAGCTGACTGGTTGTTATTATAACATCTACTCCAATTCTGACTTCCAGTTTAGTCAGAAATGTTCTTTGAATAAATTATAATACCTACTTTATTCATAATCAGATAGCTCTGATTGGGGTAGTCATGGTCCCAGTTCCTGTGACTGACAGGACTTGGCTGAAGTGCCCTTGAGCAAGGTACCTAACCCCCATTGGCTCCCCGAGTACTGTGGCTAGAGCTGCGCACTGCTCCAGGCATGTGTGTTCACTGCCCCTAGTGTGTGTTCACTAGTGTGTCTCACTGCATTGGATGGGTTAAATGCGGAGGTCCAAGGTCTCCAATTTCACTGTGTGCAAGCACAAGTGACAAAAATATCTGACTTTCACTTTCACCTCCATGGTCCAAAAGTTCTGATGCAATAAACAATAAAGTGCTTCTGCTTCTGTCTTGTTTCCTATTACTGAAGTGGCATTACAATTTGTCACTAATAAGCTTTTGAAGTGAATCACTGGATAGTACAAAATGTTTATATGGAAATACAAAGCAACAGTGACATTACACATGTATTGCATTTAGATAAAACATATTATGGTATGAAAATTATAATCTACCCAAAAATAGAGAAGAAGGGAAAAAGCTTCCTATCAAACAATTTTATGAACATTTATTATTGCTTATTGTGACAAAATGTCGATTCAAATTTGTTTTCCTCCTACTGAACCTGAGACGGTCACCTCAGTCAGATACAGTACTTTTCTCAGAGTATCTAGTTCATCCGCATCATTCCATGATCACCGGTCCAGTTTTTCATGTCCGCTCAGGGCTAGCCACCCAAAACAATTCAGGTTTAGGTTCAACCTGCGCTGTTGCTGGCTGTACCAACAATTCTTGGAAAATGAAAGATTTTTTTTTACAAAAAGTGTTTTATACACAAAATAATTGCCCATGTCCGGACATATAGTCGTTGTCGGAAGTTTACACACACTCATCTGGGACATGAATGTCATGGCAATATTGGTCTTTCAGTGATTTCTTTGAATTGGCAGAATGTGTGTACAGCATACATCTATAATAAATAAATAAATCAGGAATTTGGCAGACAAGTTAATTGATTTTTTTTTGGTGATGACTTCTTGTTATTGATGATGATTGACTACAGCTGGCAGCTTCTCTGTGCCCACATTAAAAGGTTTTTTTTACAGTTATCATTGTATGGACCAACACAGTGCACTGTGAGCTCAGTGCAGATCTGTGAAAGATGATCATAGATTTACACAAGTCTTGAATGTCTCTTGTAGCTGGTAGACCAGTTTCATTGTCTACAGTCAAGCAAATTTTACATCGCCATGGACTGAGAGGCTCCTGCTCCAAAAGCGACACCTTGAAGTTTGGACACCTTAAGCATGGCCTTCTGGAGGAAGGTTTTATGGTCAGATGAGACAAAAATTGTTTGGCCACTATAACCAGAGGTATGTTTGGAGGAGTAAAGCTGAGGCATTCGATCCTACTACGAAGTACACTGTACCACCTGTTAAGCATGCTGGTGGTAGCATCATCCTTTTGCTGCGAGTGGAACTGGTATCTTGAACTCAACCAATATCCTGACCACAACCCTATCAAAATTATGTGGACTATGCTTAAATATCAGATCTGTGCCAGAAAACAAACAAATTTAACTGAATTTCAAGAAGGTCAAATATCCAAGCAGAGTTCTGCCCCAGAAAAACAAAAGTTCAAAGAAACCATTAAAAACCCAGTATTGCCATGACACTCAAGTCCATGATAACTGCGTGTAAATGTCTTATCTCGACGTCGCAAACTAACAATCATATTACACTCCTGCCACAGCTTCATATCCTGAACCCATCCTGTCAGTTTAGACTGATGAGGCACACTGGTACAGCAGTTGTCAAGATTATTTTAAAAACTCATCACCGACATATAACCACCGACCACTTGCCGTATCGGCTAGTTGACAAAATCAAGCCACTTACGTTAATATACTTAGGCTACAGTACAGGCCAAAAGTTTGCGCACACCTTCTCATTCAATGCATTTACATTGTAGATTCTCACTGAAGGCATCAAAACTAGTTCATTCATAATATAATAATAATAATAATAATCATAATATGAATTGTAACAGTGAGAATCTACAATGTAAATAGTCATGAAAATAAAGAAAACGCATTGAATGAGAAGGTGTGTCCAAACTTTTGGCCTGTACTGTATATTATAACAGCCCACTGTACACGCTTTAGTAACTAACCCACACAGCAACCGGAAACCAAAAGCCGGCAACCGGAACTGCTGGACTATGAATCACGGGAAATATCTCTGATCAGGAATAAGGTTGATGAATATATTTTTTTTCTTTTACATAAGAGAGCTTAACTGTCTTTAAACTTTAAAGCTACTATTGAATAAATACCCATGAAACAGAAGGGTTTAGACAGGGACTGTTTCTCGCTTTAACCCCGTGACTTCAAATTAACTCCGCCTTGCTCTAAAGTGGCCAATCAGAAGGCGGCGTTTCTGTTCGCGTTCTCTCTCGCGGCTCCAGCACTTTAAAGCGTATTCACAACTTTTGATTCGGCCATTTCGACCCCGCCGGCGTTCAGCTCCGTCCTGCGTGTCCGCGGGATTTAGTCTCCTTGAAACGACACCACAGTCACAGCGCACAACAATGAACGAAACCGCCGTTTCTTTCGCCAAGGACTTCTTGGCTGGTGGTGTTGCCGCCGCCATTTCCAAAACAGCCGTTGCTCCTATCGAAAGAGTGAAGCTGCTGCTTCAGGTAAGATTAAGTTATTTGTGCGGATTAATGAACCTTAAGAGTGTAGTCGGAAGTCGTAGCCGGAGGCTAGTTACTTTATTAGTAATATGTTCAGAGGCAGCATGACATATAGCAGAGCAGAATAACCGAATAGCTGGCTTGTATGCGTTTGTCTAACTCTGTTAGCCTTCTATAGCTAATAAAGGCAGCCGGCTAGTTAGCACAGATGGCTAGTTAGCAGCGTTGCGACAGTATGTTGGCTGAATTCGTGTTCATAACCAGTCTCTGTAGTAAACGATGACCAGTCAGTTGACATGAGGCGAGCGGGTTGTAGCGAGCGAGCCGGCGTGACCTTAGTAGCTCTTCCACTTCAGGAACAATCACCCGGCTAAGGCAAGGCCTCCGAGTGAACAGAGAGCTAGCGAGCTAACAGAGCGAGGCTGAGAGAGATTACTCACCTAGAAGCCCAAACCCTGCGTCCGTTCCTCCTCCATCCAGCTCTCTGTCATTACCGTGTCTTTTAACCGGCTTATTAGAAATCTACAAATGAATCGTAACTGCTTTAATGCATTCGTGTGTGTGTGTGGTGGTGGTTTAACAATTTTATTGCAAAATGTCATGAATATGTTGGATTTTGTGTCAGAAAAAATAGACTGCCGATCTGAATCGGGGTACGTCTATATTTTTTACTTGGCCCAAGGTCGTAGCAAGGGGAGATCCTGTGCTGTCTTCTCTGGTCCAGTTTACTGTTAGAAAACCCTAACAGTAGTAAGAGTCAGGGACAGCAGGACACTCTTGGTTAGCCGGCTGTTCTGCTAGAATGATCGATACATTTGTACTTCATTAGTGCAGTGACCTGATCACTAGATTTTGGTGTGTTAATGGAGTAAAAACTGATTCGTTGTGTTACTGATATCCCTTTTGCAGGTTCAACATGCAAGCAAACAAATCACAGCTGATAAGCAGTACAAGGGTATCATGGACTGCGTTGTCCGTATTCCCAAGGAGCAGGGTTTCCTGTCTTTCTGGAGAGGCAACCTGGCCAATGTCATCAGATATTTCCCCACTCAGGCGCTCAACTTTGCTTTCAAGGACAAGTATAAGAAGGTCTTCCTGGACGGTGTAGACAAGCACACACAGTTCTGGAGGTACTTTGCTGGTAACTTGGCCTCCGGCGGTGCAGCTGGTGCCACCTCTCTGTGCTTCGTCTACCCTCTCGACTTTGCCAGAACCCGTCTGGCAGCAGATGTTGGCAAAGCCGGAGCCGAGAGAGAGTTCAGCGGATTGGGCAATTGCTTGGTGAAAATCTTCAGGTCTGATGGCCTCAAGGGTCTGTACCAGGGCTTCAATGTATCTGTCCAGGGTATCATCATCTACAGAGCAGCTTACTTCGGCATCTACGACACAGCTAAGGGTAAGTCTATTGGTAGTGTAGGATTAATGTTTAGACTGTTATTTGTGCTTTATTAATCGATTTTATGCTCTCCTCTGTAGGCATGTTGCCAGATCCCAAAAACACCCATATTGTTGTGAGCTGGATGATTGCTCAGACCGTAACAGCCGTTGCTGGCCTTGCGTCTTACCCCTTCGACACAGTGCGTCGTCGTATGATGATGCAGTCTGGACGCAAAGGAGGTAAGAAGATAGACAGGCTGTGTGCAGAGATTATTCCTTTTGTCCACTCCCGTTTGTGAGAAGAGTAATGTACATGTCATTTTGCATTGCAGCTGACATCATGTACACCGGTACAATCGACTGCTGGAAGAAGATTGCCCGTGATGAGGGTAGCAAGGCCTTCTTCAAGGGAGCTTGGTCCAACGTTCTCCGAGGCATGGGTGGTGCCTTTGTGCTCGTCCTGTACGACGAGTTTAAGAAATACATCTAAATGTTTGACCATTAGTGTTGGGGTGACTAAATGTAAAATAACTTGTACATTTGCCAGGACTCAAATTCTGCCTTATTTATAGGGACCAGTACTAGTCGTACTGTGGGAATAGTTATGTGCTTTTATTTTGGCACTGTTCTTTTTTCCCCTCACCATGACATTCCTGAAACAAGCCGTGCCGGGTACTGAAACCTGTCGTCATTCAGTCTGAGACGATTTAATAAAGACCAACTTAACCTGAGCTGTTTTTGTTTGGTTTATTGTCTTTAAATTGAAATGGTGGTTGATTACAGGCAGGGGTGGCTCAGCGGTTAAGGTGTTGGGTTACTGAATACAAGGTTGGGGGTTCAAGCCCCAGCACCACCAAGCTGCCACTGTTGGGCCCCTGAGCAAGGCCCTTGACCCTCAACTGCTCAGTTGGATAAATGTAAGTCACTCTGGATAAGGGTGTCTGGCAAATGCCGTAAATGTAAAATTAATCTGTAGTGAGTTGAGTTTCAGATTCCTGGGTTGTCTTCAAGTGGGTCTCGGCCAAGAACAGCAGTGATGGGCGTGATCTCTTGGTGCCTCTTGAGTCATTTATTCTGCTATGAATATACAGCATTTGAACCCCATGCTATATAATTCCTTACCCTCCCAGACAATCATTCTTTACATGCCTTAGATTATATGCTAGGGGAGTTTTTTTTTCCTGTAGGATATTATTGCTGTTTTATGCTTCACTGCCAACTAGAAACGATTTAAAAAAAATTTTTAGACACCAGACTAAAGTATGTTGGGATCAAAGGTTTAACTGATTATGGGCTGATGAGTTAACTACACTGCTGATATGAAATCTCAGAATTCATCGAAATGAAACTGCAGGGTCAAAGGACACATTGCTGGTTGTCTGCTATTCAAAGGTTTCTTCTATATGTGGGGAACAAGTGTTTCAATCATTAGCTAACATTTTGACAAGGCACATTTTTAACACGGTCCACCTTGAATACTGGAAGAGAGAGGCAATTGTTTTTCTGCACCACGCTGAAGGCATTTGGGTTTCAGATCAAAAGACGAGTGAGATGATTTATCAGAATTTTAGCTTTTGTTTCCTGACGCCTAGGTATGTTAGATGTTCTAGATAGTTCGATGTTGCATCTAGATGTGTTAACTTGGAACATGGCACCTTGGTGGAACACGATTTTTATGTGAGCAATAGTATTGAAATGGTCTTAAAGTGATTAACACTTGATATTTGTTTGCGTGTCACTTGCTTTCAGTAACTAAATCAATTTGGTGATCTGCTGGCTTCACCAGACTGTTGCATACTTCTTTTGTGATGCTTTTCCAGTCTTGTACCACAGCTTCTTTCACTTGATCTTTACATTTGTGGGTAGCAGAAAAAAAAAACCCAGGCCATGTTCTTCACAGCTCTCTGTGTTTATCAGATTTTTTGGCCATTTGTTGATGCCTGGTTGTTGGTGCAATTTCCTTATTGTTCAGGATGTTCCATATTGTTATATTGGCTATGGCTTGTGCAGTAGTGCTGATTGATTTTTCCCTCTGTTCTGTGTTTCTCCCATAGACCGCTCTCTAGTCTTTATGCTGGTTTCTACTTTTTAACAACAAATACATTCTTGCCCTCACCCAAGAGCTGGGGTTCAGAGCTATTCATTCTTTAAACAATCTCTCAGGGCACACCTGAGCTACAGGAAACACCTGTCAATCACACATTGTAATAATGCATAGTCCAACCGATGTGCTGTGTTCTAGATGTCTTAAACACCTTAGATGTAAATATCAGGAAGTGAATGCTGATGTTCTGATCTATCATTTTGTATACATTTTTTTAAAATCTTAAACCCAGATGTATTAGTGTATAGCAGAAATAAAAGCATTGGCCTTGCCAATGCAACATTATTCTGCTTCGGTGTGGCGGTGGTGGAGGGAGTTTTGTTACTAGCTCTTACTAGAAATTAGGACATGGCTTATAGGTTTTGTCCCTAACTTATCCCTAATGGGCGGCATGGTGGCTCGGTGGGTAGCACCGTCGCCTCACAGCAAGAAGGTCCTGGGTTTGATCCCCAGGTGGGGCGGTCTGGGTCCTTTCTGTGTGGAGTCTGCATGTCCTCTGGGTTCTCCGGTTTCCTCCCACAGTCCAAAGACGTGCACATTAGGTTGATTGGCGCCTCTAAAGTGGCCCTAGTCTGTGTGTGCCCTACGATGGATATTTTTAGGAAAAAAAAAAACATTTTGTGCCGAGCTCAAGCAGGGACTCTGGCAAGACTAGCTAAAACAGCATAACTAAAAGGGAGAGCCAGAAGGTAACGCAGGACATGAGGGAGCACTGGTACATAAAGCGACCAGTCACTCCACCATCCACAAACCTGAGTGATCCTTTGCGAGTGGGGACAGCATCCAAACATCCCAGTTTACCAAGCTCTATGTTTGCAAACCCTCCAGATCTGTGCCTTTACCTAAGAGAAAAGCTCGTGACAAAAGGCTTGACTAAACAACTATGGTTTCAGCCTGGACTTAAACACTGAAGGCTGTTCCATAATTGTATGTAACCACATTTTGATTGAAGTAGACATGGAGAATCATAACTGACTAAAAGTTTGCTCAGGTACTGCAGTGCGAGACCATTTAGTGCCTTATAGGTTAATAGTAGTATTTTATAATCAATGTGAAATTTGACTGGAAGCCAATGCAGTGTGGATAAGATGGGGGTGATGTGATCGTATCTTCTGGTTCGAGTAAAGACTCTGGCTGCTGCATTCTGGACTAATTGGAGTTTGTTTATACACTTACTGGAACATCCAGACAGCAAGTCTAAATGACAATAATCCAGCCTAGAGCTAACAAAAGCATGAACTAATATTTCTGCACTGAAGGCTGTCCTAGTAATATTATCTACATGAGCTTCAAATGAAAGACTGGAGTCGACAATCACACCAAGATCTTTAACAGCTGCACATGTAACTGAAAGACCATCCAGAGTTACTCTGTAATCAGAAAGCTTACTTCTACTTCTGTCAAACTTCTGTAAGTCACCTTGGGAGGTTAATAAAATGGGTTTAATCTAGAATGCCTGCTATTGTGAGATGTATAATGATTACATCGCCATCTTGTGATCAATCCCGGAACTGCAGCCACCACTTTTGTACTATTTCTGGTCTAACCAGTGAATCGGTATGTGTCGCTTATCCGGAAGTATCTCAGTCATAGACAGCGATAAGTTTGAAGTGGAGCAGCCGTGAAAATCTGAAGAGAAAGGGAAACGGAGGAGATGTATCTCCGGCGTTGTGTGTCGGCTGTCGTCTTAGTTTTGCTTTGCTATTCTTCAGAGTATTTTCAGGCGGCTTTGTGTGCGCTGTGTGTCCTTGTATCCTTTCTTGTTGGCGGTGACAGTAAAGCTTGTGAAAGTAGCACCCAGACGGACTGTGCGGCTGATGAAGCTGTATCTCAGGTAGGCGGTTCGTTTATTTATTCTCCACATACTTTAGGCTTATTTTTAGATCAGGTGTGTATATTACACAGGCTGTATTGCATTACACGTATAATCAGTGCGGTATGGGAAAAAAATAGAAGAGCGATTTTTCTGCAGAAATGCCACGATCAGAAGTCAGTTAAGGACGAAGAGAGGTATTTATTATTATATTTAGATTCACGGCATTTGGCAGACACCCTTATCCAGAGTGACTTTGTGGTGTCTTTCGTTGTGGATGATGCAAAGTAGTTGAGGTAAAGAAGCTCTTCTTCTTTGTAAAAGAATGTATTAATACAAATATCAAATTAAAACAGAATTAGACAGGAGTCTGGAGAACATCGTGGTCAGATCTGTGTCAGTTCTTATAGACTGGGGAGAGACCCCCCACAATATATGGATTCCTGTGTCTTAAATCAAAAACATACAGGTCCTTCTCAAAAAATTAGCATATTGTGATAAAGTTCATTCTTTTCCATAATGTAATGATAAAAATGTAATGAAAAAAAAAAACACTTTCAGATATTTTAGATTCATTGCACACCAACTGGGCGGCACGGTGGCGCAGTGGATAGCACCGTCGCCTCACAGCAAGAAGGACCCGGGTTCGATCCCCGGGTGG
>JAOTRJ010000038.1:20355780-20369002 GCA_028564905.1 Leptodoras praelongus | reverse complement strand
AGGCTAAAACAGTATCACACGTTCAAACCATCTTCATACATGTAAAATTTATCAACAATATAATAAACCCCTATTCCAATGTACAGGTTTTATTTATTTTTTTTTATAATTGTGTTTACACATCGTCTTGGTATTATACAGATTAATCTTACAGCTTATGATATAGTAATAATTACAGAAAAAACACATACTGAAAGCTATGATTTTCATAGCCTGTAGATCACCCTATTGAAACAACACTCAACCCACAAACATGCACATCCTCAGTCATCCACTCAGACACTGCGTACACGCACACCCGCTTCCCTTACGCTGCTGCGTTACTAAACAAAAGTGTATCAAATCAACGACAAGCCTTTTAAATCTTTCGGCTACTGAAAGCCCTTTACAATAGACTGACACCATTATATGATTATGAAAAGCAGACAAAAATTAAAAAACACATTAAGAAAGGCATCTAAGCGAGACGAAGCGAAGCGAGGTTGGACGAGACTTCAGTCTGTGCAACTAAAACTGATCATGTGACGGACACTGAAACATCAGGACTTCAGCGTGGAAATGCCACAGAGTAAAAGAAGCGTTCGATTTGATGTCGGTTATGGCACGATAACACCAGGGGCATTGCTTAAAGTGGTCAAAGGTCGTTTCACAGGATGTGGAAGAAATCACATTAGTACACTTTACATCGTATTACAGAAAGGCCACTTTTAAACACACTACCTCCCATAATTCCATTCAAAATGATCACAATGTGGACATTTCGAACGATATCTTAATTCCTTATAATGGATGAATGAAATACTGAACAATTCAAACGATTATAGAAAAATGACAAAGCGTCCCAGATACCCAGTGTGTAATTCCTAGAGGAAAGAAGAAATAAAAGCTAGTAGTAGGTGACTAGGTTTTTCATTAAATGGTAAACAGTGTTCAGAATCGATATGATTGCATACTTTCAGATCAGTTGGATGGCATCAAATTGCACTTGGCTACCTACAAAGCGCTCTGCATGTGCACGGTGAGCGTGCATGGATGTGAAAATGTGCAACTAACACACGGAAGCCACTTAAATCATGTTGGGTTGTGCTGAGCGGCAGATTTTGTTTTCCTTCATCTTTGCATTAATATTCACAGAGATAGCCACATCCCCCCACACACACACGCACGTCTCCACGCGACCATTCACACTAGCAAAAAGACTGATTTAATCATTCTTGGCCATCGTCTGTGCGCCATTTCAAGAAGTCCTCTTTCCGCGCGTCTGGTTTGATTTGGTTCCGCATGCCTCCGAGCAGGTTGGAGGTGGCTTCAGAGGCTACTATTAAAGGACGCACTACAGTGGGAGGGATCTGACGCAGGACCCCACCCACTGCTCCTGGAAGACCTTTCTGCTCGTGTCCACGAGAGGCCACGTCACACAGGGTCTGAGCGGTGTCTATCACCCCCTACAACATACAAACACAAGGCTCTGTTGGAATAGTCAATTTGGGTGTGAGTGTGTGCACTAAGTAAAGTGAATCAAAACAGTTTTATTCCACATTCTTCAATTTTACAGACTGGATTTTGGCTGGAACAATATTGTTTAATTCTGCCTGGTCATAGGTAGGAACTACTTCTACTAGTGGAACAAATGGATGTATGGATGATAGACAAACATTTGTTTTTTATGAATCATTAAAGCAAAAGAATATGGATCCAGAAATGAAACTGTGTAAACTCCAGAACAGTCCAATGCAAAAAAGTCTGCAAATAGCATGAGCAGAACAGAAACAAAGATATTACAAAGACAAAATAAAGAAACTAAAGAGAATCAGACTCAAAGTATCAAGATATCGACAGCTCAAAGCCAAAACTTTAGCCTGATGACCACTCTTTTGATCACAGTTGCTGCAAATACAGATTATTTGAGTTCAAGGCCATAACATTACAACATGTTCAGAGGGGGGTGAATACTTCTAATTAGAGAGCCGTTAATACCTTCATATTGTAGCTGATTTACAGTAGTTTGTATACAATTTGTAGCTATGTATTGTGTTGTGTGTTATTTATTGGGGAATGATAATGTAGAGTACAGTATAATGTTACCTCTCTGACGGTGTCGTAGGCCTTGGCCACTCCTTCTCTTAGGTCCGCAGGTTGCGGGGTGCGCCTAGGCCGGGAGGCAGGACGCCCCTCTGTTATGCAACGGGTCAGGGGCGGAGTTGGGGACAGGATGTCGTACACCGTTTCTGCTGTGGCCTGCAGAGCAAACATGACATGCTGTACTTGCGTAATAAATACTTCAGGTGATATCTGGAGTGAGGGTTAAACACCAGACCCTAATCATATAATATTCATCCGTGATGTTTATACAGACTTGCAATAGTGTAAAACTTCAGCTCCAACCTAGTTTACTAGAATGTGCTTCGTGTTTAGGATTGAAAATGGAACATTAGGTAATGAGCATGCAATAAATAAATAATTAAAAATATTGTTCAGATGCATCACAGGGTGATTAAATATATCAAGGACACTATGCAGTGTTTGTGTGCGTGTGTGAGTGTATAGGTACCTGTATGTTCATATCTATACAGACCCGTTTGTGTGTGCGTATGCATGTATGTGTCTGTCTGTGTGAGCGCATGTACATGCCTGTATGGCCTGCACCAGTCTGTTGCTAAGCTCCAGGGCTGCTGAAGCTGTAGAGGTGCCGAAGGATGCCGCCCCCCTCTGGAGACCCCGAATAATACGTCCATCTTTACGGTACTGCTCAATTGGCAACCAGAAGAGATCCCGCACCCCGTGAACTACAATAAGAGCCGAATAAAAAGCAGCAATTAAACAAACAAGAAGAAACAATTCAGCATCATGTACAAATATCCACTCAACTTTACTAGTTTTGTTTCCTTTGTCAAGTAATATAAAGGAAAATTTCATTGTATCTCAAATGTTTGAGGGTCCAGCCACAGATTGAGATGAAGTGTTTAAGTAATCAATGCACCATGACTAGACTTTGAGCCATGGTGTGGAGTATGGAGCAAATTCTGTGCTAAAACTAACTTATGAGATATGTTATATATTCATACTCACACAGCTGAACTACAGAGTGCATTGGACCTACTCCTCCCAAAATGCCCGGTAACTGGTTCTTCCTGATGTCAGTCAGCCACTCATTCACAGCGTACTGAATGACTTTATCAACACCCAGCAGTCTGGAGGAAAAAAGCAATTTGCAAAGTAATTAAAAAATACTTGGCCTTAATCAATTAATCATTATTATCTAAATACTTTGACAGAGTGACCTACTGTGACCCTACTGCAATAAAAAACATCAATCATTCAGAACTAGACCCATTCCCACATTCCCAAATTTTCTACAACTAATCTAGACAAAATGTGTCAAAAGGAGCAGAATGAGGTTGGTGGATGTTACTGAGAGGGAACTGATCACCCGTGTCTACAGCACAGCCTCTTCAGCTTCAGCTCTGAGCAGTTCAGTTGGGCCAGGCCAATAAGAATCCCTGCAAATGTTCCCTACAAGACAGCACAGGCCCAATCACAGGGATTAACACAGCATTTACACATGATTTCTGTCCAACTAGAACCACAACCAAATGACAGCACACAATTAACAAATGAGCTTTTTGTGCATTTAAGATACTACAAGTAACTTAAATATATTTAGTAGAAAGGATCTAGACCAGGGGGCATCAACTGGCAGACTATGAGTGAACACACACACACACACACACACACACACAAGGAGTGTGATCTACACTGATGTGAACATGAACTTGAAAGAGGCAGAAGTACTGAACTAGTGAGACAGCATTTTTTGTTTGGTCTTGTTTTGAGTGAATGAAAAGTGAACTGAAAAGCACAACTGAGAAAACAAAGGGAGTCTGAAGCTCTAAGGAAATTTCACCTGCATCTTCCTGAGACCCCCTTCACACACAAACCCCCGCACACATACCGCTCTACATGCTGTTGAAGGGCTTATAAACATGACTTGCCGTAGTTTTCCAAATATGAATCACTGCTGCAGAATGTACACAGAAGCCTGCATTTATTCTCATTAGATCAAATTCAAAACACTCCTTGTCTGTTGAGTTTGTGGTGTTGATGTGCCTCTAGAAAACTAATTTGAATTGTCTTATATAAAGAACCAAAAACTATTCACTAAACTTAAAAGCTATTAACCTTAACCTTAAACTTGACCTGCATATCACTGATCTAGACAGTCTCTGAGACATTCCCAATAATGATGATGTTGCTCATCACTCAGTGTCTGGACTCTCACCTGTTCAATGGTCACATGCTTCCCATGATAGTCGAGCCATATGGGAACTTCTGAGGTGAAACGGAACTCTCTAATAGGAGAGAAATACAAAAGCTAATCTTCCTGACTCAAAACATATTGCATATTAAGAAACTGTAATAATACTACTACTACTACTTTGGATCTGTTCTGATAACATTGTAAATAAATATTTTTTTTGCTATACCGGAAATAGATTGGCTGGTCAGAGGAAGTGGAGGAACCAGCAGAGGAAGAGCTCTGCTCACTATTGGTTGTCTCTACAGAAGCAGTGAGATCAGGACCCAGTCCAGTGCCAGGATCTGCTTCCTCTGATGGCTTCTGTGTAGTGTCCGCTTTCGCTATCAGATAAAGACGGGATATATTTTACATCTGTATGCATAAGAAGGAAAAGATGAGAAAAAAATTAAGCCTCTTCATTCTTTTGAGCTTACCCTCAGCAGCCATATCGGGTAAATACGGATTAATTCCAGCAGCCATGTTACTAAAGAACTCTTTCAGAAAGAAAAGGGCATCCTGTGGGCACAGAATAAAACACCAGATATAATCTCAATACGCAATATCGATACACATGCATACATTTGCAGAACAATGCCTAAATTTAGTCAGGCTGGATTATGCTGGAATTATCATCCCAATGATTTCATTGCTCAAGCATCTTATATTAATAAGGTCAGTGGGTGTCAGCCGTCAATATTAGGAATGTGTATGCAAGAACCGGTCAACGTTAACCACTTCAAATAACATGCCATCTTACCTGATCTATGTTGAGTCGGAGGGGCAGCAGACTGATTCTTAGGCAGCACTCTGGACCTCCCAACCCAGATTCAGGAAGTACCTGCAGAGCCTTTACTGTTAACTACAGAACACAAACACAACTACGTTTACTACAAATAACACAAGTTATAGAACATGAGCAAGATTAAGACGCTGTCCACTTGATGCAAAAATGAAATACTTCCATGCATTTCTCCTTAAGCGTGTTTGTGTGGTTTACAGCAGACATATTTATTACAAAATTGAAACGTATTACAACACATCTTTATGCAAAGATATAAAATAATTATGTATGTATATATCAAGGGGGTCAGAGAAATTTATATTACAGTTAAAGGGCTCTATGGTTGCAACATGTCTGAGAACCCCTTAAGTTACAAGAAAAGACCCGTCTCCTCTCCCGTCTGCCTGCTCACCATGTTGGAGTGAGCTCTACGTGGCATGCTCTCGCTGGTATACAGGTAGAGGAATTTGTTGATCTGAGAGGAGGCCAGTCTGTCGCGCACCTCCAGTTCTTGGACAATGAACACCTGGCGTGAAAGAGGCTGCTCTCCCAATCCTGCCCCTTCCACATCCTGTCCTGAGACTGCAGCCGGCACAACCGCAGGGTACGACTCATGCTGGAAGCTGACCTGGAATCATAAGCAAGGGGGGATTCTTATATCATAACAGCACCTAATGTGCAGGTCTAAAGCCCTATTTATGCTGAATTACACAACTGGTGTAATTCAATATTAGACTGGCCAGTTCAAGTGTCAAATGTTAATTCAGATATGTTGTCTGTATGTCACGGTCACACAACCTTCGTCAGTTGTATTTCCATGAGCATTGAGTGCTGCCTGCAGCTGCCTCCCACCCAGCGCCATGAGTTCTGTGGCCTGGACGAGCCAGCAGAGCGTGAAGGAGAACCACGGGCTCCTGCAGGTGCTGAGCGACCTCTGATAATAAAAAGATACATACAAATCGCTTGTAATGTTAATCTTAGAGTCCACTATCTTTGTAGTAGGATCAAACAAGCAAGCTAGAAATGTTACCGCGATCCCTTAATCTGCAGGTTTATCATTACCAGTTATGCACGTTAGACAATTAACTTCCTTACCTGTGGCTGTGTTGTGTATGAGCAGAAATGGGTTTTCCTCCAAAGTCTTTGCCTCCATAGAGATGCCAGACTACCGATACCTCTCTGAGTACTACCCTGCTCTGAGGCATAGGAAAACGAGCAGGCGCCCGCAACAGGTCTGAACTGCCCCGTGGCTGAGAGAAATAGCCATCACGCACCTTTATAGGGCCCTTACACAACACTGTGACCACTGGCTCTCCATCCTTAGGCTGTAGAGGAGAAAGACAAAGAGATAGAGACAGAATGAGAAAGAACACTGGGGAAAAATAAACAGCAGAACTTTATATTAAATTAGATTATATTAGATTGTTCATATACCCGTTGTGTTCTAAATGTCATAAATGACATATAGAGGACAGAAGAGTGTCAGTATACGTATATGAATGTGATGAAGTGCAAAAAATAATCTGAACAAGCACTCACAGGAATGCCTATCCCCGGGGCCTCTAAAATACAGAAGTCATCATTGTCGGTAGAACCTTCAGAACATTCCTCTGACATCATATCAGCATTAACTTCAGTGGCTGTAACCACCAGATGATCGAGCTCCGATTCCTCCCCCTCTAGCGCAGAGGAGCTGGACTTTGGGCCTTCTCCAGGAAATAAGTACACCGAGACAGGTGAGCCTCGCTTTACTGAGGAAGGAGAGCCTGCTAATTAAAAAAAATGTAGGCAACAAGCAATCAGTAATCACTCTTAGTGTGTGAACTAGCAGTTTGGTGAAGTGTGACTTGAGAGCAACAAAACAGGATTATCTAAGGCATTCTAACTATTACAATCCTGCTTTGTAATAGGTCACTTTATATTATCATTTTCCCAGCAATGCACTGAGGATTAGGTAGTGACATGTGCTCTTACCAAATTCACTATCTACTTCAGGCAGTGTTCGTTCTGTGTCCATCAGGGCATCGGTTAGATCACACTGGTTAATTTCGGCTGTCTCTGCTGGTGGACAGGGTGGTAAACTTGTAGTAGCTTCTGAGAGCTGGGGAAAACAAATGTCCTCATTTAACTGTGAATGTAAACTGGGTGCAGAATTCACCATACAATGTTTATTAACCATTCATTTTCAATGGCGAATCGCAAAAACATGTACAATGGATTGTGAGATGGTGTATGACAAAAATGTCACATGTGGCATGGAAAAATTCTGAATTTAAGCAGCAGATCATAAGCGGCAGTGTGGTGCTGTCCAATCATGGCTTAGAATGCAGACTGCTGTTGTCTGACAGGAAATAATGGTCTGCATAGATATTTTTGTCCCATACATTCCTCCCAAAAAAGTAATGCACAAAACGTTATTTAAAGCAGTGTCTCTGTAATGTATGAGCCCAAACTACATGATCGTAAAAGAAAAAAAAAATCTGGCAGAGGAGAAAAAGCAAAATTAAAATTATTTGCTGTTAGTTATTTATAACTGCTAGGTGACACACAAAGCTTGTAATGTCCATATAACCATAGAATAGTGACCCATTACAAGTATCATAGGTACTTCACCATTTAAAACCTATTTTTTTAAGGTTCACTGAGCATCACACACCAATCAGACCTTTCCAAAGCAACATTAAATGATACCAACTTTGTGTATGGCAGTAAAAATGACTCTTTTTGTATAGATACGGAGGAGAAACCGATTATGACCGTAATAATTACTGTTTCCTTGTACCCTGAACTTTCAAAGTGTACCATCATTACAAAGTGAGAAGAATATGGCATGACCAAGGTTTGAATCTAATGTTTAATGTTTTTACGAAGCCAATTGGCAGACAAAATTAGCAAGATTGGCCTGTTAGCTTTATAGGCAGGGAAAGATACCAAATTGTTTTTTCTGTTTAAAAGATATTCCAACAAAAACATGGTTTTCAAACTTTCCTTTACAAGTGAGTGCACAGTGAGCGCAAGCTCAGCAGTAAGCCAAGCAGCAATGCATGCTGAGCCCCACGGTGAATCAAGCACAAAAACGCTGAATGCGACCTAACAAGTAGTGTTTCATGATATCAAGTTTTGGTGACTGGTCTTGTTATTTAATTATTCATGACCAACTAAGTCCAGTTACAAAGATTTGGCACTAGGAGGCATTAAAACATGGCACACTTAAAACATTCATATTCACACAGACATTCGTACCGGAAGCTTCTGTCCAGCAATCTCAGTAGGTGATGTATGGCGAGGAGGTGGGTGCAGGTCGCCTTGGGAGACCAGGTACTGTAACATATTCACTAGAGCAGCACAGGAGTCTGCACAGGTGTGTACATGTACCACATTGTTTGAACAGCGCAGCTCAAACAGCGGCTGAGTCTGAACACAGAAGAAGAAGACGACAATGCTGTAATACAACACAAAACCAAATTACATGGGAGAAAAAAAACAGCATTATGGGACATACCAGTTTGCCAGTGTTGTTGCCTTTCCACGTCGTTATGGCCAGCTCCAACAAGTCAATATCTAACACACACACATAATCTGTAGAGACAAAAAAAAAATCATAGCAATCAATTCTGTTGGACACAAAGAGCCCAAAATAATGTAAGCATGGTTCATAGGAATGACATAAACACAACAGATTTATCAGTTATCAGTACCTCGTCTCAAATCCACTGTCTCACTTTCACACTTATCAGTGAGGTATAACGCAGAGTCATCCAGGATGAACCTAGGAGGGGGTTCAGTGGCATATGGTTTAAGTAATAATACATAATCTTATACATTCACAACAGAGTTCAACAATGACCGTACCTGAGGTGAAAGGTGGCAGTGTCCACAATGATATTACTGGACAGAGAAAAGGATTCAGCTGTAAACAACACTCGCAGTGGAAGATAGAGGGGCCTGAGTAGGACAACATAGACATGAGAAAGGATAAACATTGATATAAGGTAAAAACACTTTTACGAACCAGTTACTGTTACAACTGCTGCATTTGTAATAACTTTGGAGGATCACTGCTAAGTGTGCTATTGTTCTCTGTCATATATATATTTTATAATCTGTATACAGTGTTACACAAGGTTGTGGTGGGAAAAATTATTTCCTTAAACTCCTTACCTGTAGTCAACTGCACAGGTAGCCAGGTGCGTATGTAACACTGTGATGACGGCAGGAGGTGTGTATCCTAAAATATCGTCATCAATGACATCCAGAAAATCGACCAACTGAAGGCAGAAGATATTAATTCTTTGTTATATATACACACACACACACACACACACATCACAAATGCTGACATCCATGCATAAATATAAAAAGCAGTAATACACAGACATCTACGTATCAATTATTTATGCCATGTGGAAGATTAATACATTTGTGTATTACTTGCATTAAAGTACATCTGTCCAACATCTTTCAGTAAGTGGTACCTGCTCATGCCAACTGTGATTGTTCAATGCCATGTGATGTCTTAAAGTAGCACCCTGGAGCCGTAATGCAACCAGGAACTCCTAAGAGGAAAATGGGAAAATTAATTAATTAATTAATTTAAAAAAAAAAAAAGACATTTACAGAATCAGTATGCTTAAAAAGAACTGGAACCTTGACGTTGCGCTGGAGGTCTAGTGTGATTTTGATGGCAGTCGACAACATCTGAGCACCGGCTCCTCTGCGCCCCACACTGCTCACCCCCACTTCTGTGGGATAAATGGTAGTGTCCAGATGGTCTGGGGGAGTAAACTTGGGCATTTCTAGCCGTGCTGGTGTAGGGGAATCCGGGACCTCCGCTTTACAGAGAAATAAACACAGAGCCTGAGCATTTAGGCTGGTTCTTAATTAAAAACAACTGTGCTAAATATTAGCCACGTGTGTCTCAGGTCTGGGAAATCCCTTCACATATTCTACTGCATGTTCTGTAAAATCCAGAACTGAAATCAGTGTTTTAGTTACACATATGAGGTCTGTCTCGAAAGTAATGAGAATGAAATCTCCATGCGTAAGCTAGGGAGGTTAAAGGGCAGTTAGAGTGGGATCTTGGATAAATGGTAGGACCCGTTTCAGTTGCATTCCAGCCTTCGCAGAGCCCAGACGTTTGTTTTTGTGAAACCCTGCTGAAGTGCCTCATCACTGGAACAATGCAAGCAAGTACAGAGCAACAGTATGTGATCAAAATGTGTGAAAATCAGTAAAAGTGCAGCAGAAACTTGTCATGTTGAAGAAAGATTATGGCCAAGCTACTGGAGACAAAAAGACTAAGTATTGAAAGGCACATGACAAAACCAATAAAAAATAAAAATAAAAAAAAATCAAGTCACCATTCATCATCTGTTCATTTGTTTCTCAAGTGATTACCCATAAAGAATTTGTATTAGAAGTCCAAATGGAACATTATACCTTAGGGTTTTGGAACATTTGAGTGTGCCATCAGATCAACTCTTCATAGATCCTCCATCAAGACAACGCACTAAGTCACACTTCACTGGCTGGGAGAAAATTTCCTATAGACCCAACTTGGTTACGAGCGATTGCTGCTTGTTCCCCAATATTAAAACACATCCCAATGTGTAAACCCTAGGGAGCACAGTAACTTCATTCTTATTACTTTCTGACCAGCCCTTGTATTTTTAAAGGTGATAATACTGAATGTTTTTTTGTGGACAGACCTCGTATATCGTATTTGCCCATTCAGTCACAAGAGCATTAGAGAGGTTAGGCACTGGTGGGCTTCAGCATAATGTCCATAAGAAAAGAATATACAGTATATGAAAATGGATTGACTGATCCACAAAAGAATATATTCATACAGTAAGATAATGTGTAGAACTCATGGCAGGATTCCAAACGCTCTGCAGGAAGTCAAAAGTCGACTTGGCAAGACTGTAATGTTACCATTCTGCATCCTCTAGCGGTGTCCAAGTAAGAAGTTCAAGCTCTGCTTGAGCATACTGACAACTGATTTTCATTACTTTCTGGACAGACCTCATATATCAATCACATAATAAAGCTGTAGTATTTAACACACAAAACACAATGTTGAAAAGCATAGGCTGTTGGAAATATGACCAGAAAACTATATGTATCATATTATACTGTATACCTGTCATCATTTATGTTTTTGTAGCTGTGTTTGCAGATTGCCTGGACCTGTCTGGAAAATTAATAACATATTTCTATATAATTTTGGGGAAATATATTTAGGTTTTCATATAGATGTCAACACTCCATGGCCAGATGCTATGGAGCATGGCTGTGGGAATTTGCCCATTCAGTCACAAGAGCATTAGAGAGGTTAGGCACTGGTGGGCTTCAGCATACAGAAATCATGTTTGAGAAAGACCAACATATGGCTGTGTTGGTCAGGTGTGCACTTACTTTTGGCCATATTAAATCTGTTTCTGGAGGAACCTTTTTCTTACCTTTATGATAAAGTTCAACTTTTTTGCTCTCTATAGTCAAGAAGTTTAAATTGGGATTATTCTGGTGCTGGGTAACACTGAAAATCTTCCCGCCTTCAAAGTCTAGCAGCAATTCTCCATGGCACTGTTCCACCCTCCGTCCTGCTTCACTCTGTGAGAGGAGATTATGAGTGGACACGAATCAAAAATAAACACTCACTTAAACTTGATTCTTATAGCACAGCTTATAATTTGCTTACCTTACTGTCTGTCAGAACCTGCAGGCGACCCTTGCCAACCAGCAGAGTTAACGAGAGCACGCTGAGGGCTTGGTTTGACTGGGGCTCCGTCTGCCCCGTTTTCCTTTGTTCACCGGCTGAACAGAACTGAGGTTCATCCTCTTCCGAGTCAGAATCTACAATCAGATAAAAGATATAAAAGCAAAAAGAACTTAATAATAAAATAAACCAATACTGCCTTCTAATCCTTTCTTAGATCCTAGCCACATTACTGCCTCATGCACTGTCACTACTGCTTATCTTTATTTACTGCTTTATTTTGTTTATAATAGTGAAATGGAGAAATGTTGACTAAAACATATACATTTCAAAGGCTACTACAACAAGCTCTATTGTAATATTAAAATTATCATCATACATTTTAACAAGAAGGTACTAAAATGTTCATTTTCCATAAACAGTCTTTTTTGCCAAGCTTCCTGATAATCAACGGTCTCTTCTTCTTACACCGATGTCCATAAAAAAAAGAATATACAGTATATGAAAATGGATTGACTGATCCACAAAAGAATATATTCATACACTAAGATAATGTGTAGAACTCATGGCAGGATTCCAAACGCTCTGCAGGAAGTCAAAAGTCGACTTGGCAAGACTGTAATGTTACCATTCTGCATCCTCTAGCGGTGTCCAAGTAAGAAATTCAAGCTCTGCTTGAGCATACTGACAACTGCATGTCCAGTGGTTCAGCTCTTTCATAGCTTGAAGCATGTCTGCGTTCTAGTAAACTCATCAATCTGTGTATATGAATGTATTTGAAGTGACTGACCAAGTCTGAAGGCAGATTTGCAGAGCTGAAACTCGTCGTCCTCAGATCTTCGCTGCTGCAGGGGGCTGTGAGAGATCTTTGGAGGGGAGGGAGGGGGAGGCGGGGGCTCCCACATCAGCAAATCATTATTGATCCTGAAGAGTGAGGGCACAAGTAAAAAACACAGCAGTGCACACAGAACTTTTGGTGTAGAACATCCACAATAATGTAATTTAAGACAACAGCAGCACATCATAACCAGGAAACATAAGAATGTGGAAAACCAAGAAATGAGGTAAAGCCAAATAATAAAAATAAATAAATAAATAAATAAATAAATAAAGGGGTGGACATGCAAAACTACAAGTATAGATACAGGAGAAGGATGAGATCATGACACTTGTTCATGCATTTCAAAGCTTGCATTCAAATTTTAAAAACATCACACTAAAGCAGGCCAATAGATATTTAATTTATAATTTAGTTCATCTTTTTATGAAAGGTACTAATAATTCTGGGTGGCACGGTAGCGCAGTGGATAGCACCGTCGCCTCACAGCAAGAAGGACCCGGGTTCGATTCCCGGGTGGGGCGACCTGGGAAATTTCTGTGTGGAGTTTGCATGTTCTCCCCGTGTCCGCGTGGGTTTCCTCCGGGT
>JAOTRJ010000038.1:20327756-20339403 GCA_028564905.1 Leptodoras praelongus | reverse complement strand
CTGGTTTCCTCCCACAGTCCAAAGACATGCATGTTAGGTTGATTGGTGTCTCTAAAGTGGCCCTAGTGTATGAGTGTACGAGTGTGTTAGTGTGTGTGCCCTACAATGGATTGGCGCTCTGTCTAGGGTTGTTCCTGCCTTGCGCCCTATGCTGCCGGCTAGGCACCGGCTCCCCCATGACCCTGAAAGGGAATAAGCGGCCAAGAAGATGAATGAATATTCTTTCTGTCTTCCTTCCTTCTATCCTGGCGCAGATGTCAGACACAAAATTCTCAACAGCTTCTTCTTTGAATAAAAACTCTAAACACTGTTTTTTTTCAGTTTGTCGTCACATACACAATAAAGAAGTGTCTATACAAGGTGGTGATATAAAAAATACAATAGGATAAATACAAGTATACAATAAATAAACTTAAAAGAATAAGTGGAAAATATGTTCTTATGTTCAACCAATGAAAAGTCTGTTACATGTACTTGTTAATTAATGGAGATGTTTTTAATTTTGGTGCTTTTTCACCATGTAGACTAATAGCACTTGTGGTTAAAATGACATTTTGATGATGTGGGAGGCCTACTTTTATTTATGAATGTCAACAATGTGGAAACAGCTTACTGTTCAATGTATATGATTATACTGAGGTATATAATTATGTTGAGATCTCTGGGTGGTGCAGTGGATAATGCTGGTCTCTCGCTCAGCTCCAGGGTCCCTGGTATGATCCTAAGATGAACTTATTGTCTCTGTGGACTTTCACGTGTTCTCCCCATGTCTGTGTGAGTTTCAACTGTGTGGGTTTTCTGGGTTCCTCACAATGTTTAGGTATTTACTGTATACCAGTTTTGCATTAGAAATAATATACAATATATAAATATATGATCTAACTAGTAAAGATATATAAATGGGCTAATTATTGATTGTATATACACAACAGGAAGCAAATGCATTTACTAAAAAAAAGCAAAGCAGTCTGAAACTATTATTATTATTATTATTATGCCATTATTCCATTCAATTACAGTACCAGAACTCATGTCTATCTGCTGTTTATTTAAAGCAAAGTTGAAAGAGCAGTGAAACAGCAAATAAATGGCAGCCAAACCTTCAAAAAACACTTTTAAAAGGATGTACAATAAACACAGATTTTATTTCTGTTTTAATGCTGTATCTACCCTGAACACAAATAAAATGGTTAAAACAACAGAATAACAGAAGTACTGTTAGTGTTTCATTCTCAGTCCAGCCCGAGCAGCAATAACAACAAGAAACACTGAAAACACCAAACAATATAAAATAAATTAAAAAACAATAATAATAAAAAAAATGTCTTTTTTTATATTTCACACAGAAATTTGATTTGCACAAACACAACTATTCTGGATCATCTTCACTATGTGAAAGCAACCTGTGATATGGAGCCCTGAGCCTGTTACAAAACAGAAAGACATCATGAGTATAATAACGCCATATAAAACATTTCTTATGCCAAGCATGTTATTACAAACCCCATTTCCAGAAAGGTTAGGACACTTTCTAATATGCAATAAGAACTGAAATCCATAATTTTGTTGACTGACTTGAACCTTTATTTAACAGACAAAAGGGAAAAAAAGATTTTCAGTGGTCAGCCTGAATGTGTGTGACTATCGAACCCTCGGGCAGTATTTTGTGAGAAACCGTCATGCTACTGTGATGGACGTAGCCACATGGGCTCAGGATTACTTTGGAAAATCATTGTCACTTAACATCAAGAAACGCAACCTGAAACTGTATTATGCAAAGAGGAAGCCATATATTAATTTCAAACTCATGCCAGTCAGTTCTCTGGGCCCAAAGTAATCCAAGATGGACCAAAAGACAGCGGAAAAGTCATCTGTGGTCCGATGAGTCCACATTTCAGCTTGTCATTGGAAAAAAATGCACATTAACTTCTACGTGCCAGAGATGAAAAAGACCACCCATATGTTACCATAGGGAAGTGCAAAAACCAGCAATCTATAATGGCATGGGGGTGCATCAGTGCCCACAGCATGGGTGATCTGCGTGTGAAGGTACCATTGATATGGAGGCTTATACTGGTATTTTGGAGAGCCACATGCTGCCATCAAGATAATGTCTTTTCCCAGGGCAATGCCAGGCCTCAATTTTTACGAATTACAACAGTGTGGCTTCACAGACACAGAGTGCGTGTGCTTGACTGGCCTGCCTGCAGTCCAGTTCTGTCTTTTATTGAAAATGTATCATACAACATGAAGAGGAGAATCAGACCAACAGTGACCACGGACTGGTGAGCACCTCAAGTCTTGTATACAGCAAGAATGGGGAAAGAATTGCACCCAAAAACTGCAACAATTAGTATCTTCATTTCCTAAATTATTAAAAAATAGAATTATAAGAAAAGGTGAAGTGACCCAGTGGTAAAGATGCCTCTTTCCCAACTTTTTTGAGTGTGTTGAGGGCATACATTTTTAAACAAACAGAATTAAGTTTGTCATAGAAAATGCTGAAAATCTTTCCACTGTCCTTTTGTCTGTCAAATAAAGGTTGAAGTGAATTAACAAATCAGATTTCAGTTTTTATTTCATTTTTAGTAGTTTTTTGGAAATGGGGTTTGTATATTAACTTGAATTCTAAACAATACTGTGGTATATCTGAAACTAGTCTCACCTTGAGTTCTGTAAAGAGCTGAACAGCTCTATTGAAGTCCCATTCATTCTGCTGTAGCCACCTGAGGTGAAAACAGATAACAAAATTAGGCATCAAATACGTGAAAACATGATTCCACTTTCCTTCCAGATAACATACTTGGTTTGGTTATCCCAAGGTTATGAGCATGGATGGATAATAACCCTTCAGTGTTCTATGTAATGTAACACAGGCAACCCTACAAATCCATTTCCTCAGAGTACCATTTTACATAGTCAGTCATTTCCATCAAGATCCCCACTCACTTTTGGGACCACTCATGATCCATCTGAGATTTCTCAGAGAAGGTGGAGATCATCTCCTGCTGGGTGGGAGAGTGGCCGGACACGGGGCTGCTGGACGGGGTCGGGGCAGGTGTGGCAAACGCACGACGGATCTCTTCAGTGCTGGCGTTCCTCACAAATAGCGCGTCGTTGACTAAACACAGCCTGCGAGAAAACGAAAACCCATCAAGTATACATTAAGAATGCTTTTGTACAAAAGTTCTTGCAAAAATAGAAAAGATAAAACTGGTATCATCAGTGGAGAAATCACTAGCCTGTTTGTCTGGGATTACTAAGTGCAGCAGGCTGCTGATATAGTGGTCAGCTGCATTTCTTTTCTCACTTTTAACATGCAAATCTCCCTATTGACTTTAACAAAGCAATTTTAGGGCTCATTCATGGCTGCGGTGAATCCAGAGCCTGTGTGTGTGAGGTGGAAATAGAATGCTGGGCACCGTATACACTTACAGTCTTACAATCATTCATCCCTAGAGTCAATTCCTCTTAGCCAACTACTGCCATGGTTTGGGGAGGAGGGAAGAAACCAGAGAACTTAGAAAAAAGACTGTAACCATGAGGTCAGATGGAACCTGGTACCCAGGAGGTGGTAGTGTTACCCACTGTGCCACTGTCCTGCACAGCTCATCATTGTTGGGGATTAAAACGTATTTGATGAACTTGAATCTAGTCAATTAGAGTTCTTGGCAGTAAAAACATTGGACTGAGCAGCACAATGGAACTTTCATTGCTCAAAGGGCTAGCCTGAAGTTAGGACTTGTCCTCCCTTAATAAAAAATAAGTAACAAAGCTACTCTTTGGAGAACACGAAAGGTCATTAAAAACAGCAAGACTGTTTTTCCTTACCCGTTATTTATTGCTGGAACGGCAACAAAGACCCGGGAGAAGGCACGCGTAGATTCTTTTGACTTGCTGTCAACTAAGGGAGCAGTTCAGAAAACAGATAGATTGATATATAAATACATAGATGAATGACAAAATACAGGAAAAAACAGTGGCTCTGTTCTGGTTTGGGGGTGTTTATGTATATCACTGGCTTAATTTGCCTCCACTTATACCCTTAGAATGACATGTCACTGCAAATCAATACAACATTATTCTGACTGATCACTTTTTCCCTATAATGACAGAATTATGAATGGTGTTCTATTCCTCCATCAGAGTTCAGGAGACAGTAGAATAAATGCCAAGGTGCCCTGAAGCTGTACTAGTTGCACATGGTGGTGTTTCAGAACCTTACTTATATTGTTTACATTGTTTTTTTCTAGTTTAATTTGTCTAATCTGTATCTGCATATAGCTGTGCTCAGAAGTTTACAGTCATGGCTTCCATGGCAATACAGGCTTTTATTTCCCTGATTTCACTGAACCATTTTGAACAGAAAAAAGAAGAATTTGGTGCACAGGTTTAAATTTTTTAGGGGTGCAGGGTTCTGAAATCAATACAGAATTATACATACAGGATCAAAAATACTCACATCAGCTTAGATGATTAATTCAGTGGTGCTGGAAGTTCCAAAATGTCTTTTAACTTGCCAAGGCCAAGGCCTCTTAACTGTTAGTGATCATGGTTGACTACAACTGGTAGCTTCTCTGTGCCACATAAAAAGAGTTTGTCTGACAGACCTCATTGGACTGACCAACACATGGTACAATGGGAAAGTCCAAGGAGCTCAGTGCAGATCTGAGAAACATGTCTATAGGTTTACACAAGTCAGAAATAACTCCTGAAGCCATTTCTATACTGTAGATTCCAATATCATCAATTCAAACAACTGTGTGTAAGTGCAAGTTTTGGGAGGTGTAGCCACTTTACTAAGGTCTGGAAGAAGACCCAATCTGTCACCCACAGCTGAGCGGAAACTGGCTGGAACACCAGTGTCACTGTCTACAGTCTACAGCAAATTTTACACTGCCAGGGACGGAGAGGCTGCCGTCCAAGAAGGACGCTTCTGCTCCAAAATAGACACTGTCAAGCTTGACTATCGTTTGCAGCCGACCAGAAAAACTTCTGTAGGAACATTTTATGGTCACATGAGACAAGGATTAACTTTTGTTTGGCCACAATGACCAAAGGTATGTTTGGAAGCATTTATGGAATAATGAAGACAGACTGACTACATCAGAATTCTTCAGCAGAACCACAAACCACCAACTAGAAGGTTGAAACTTGGACAGAGGTGTGTGTTCCAACAGGACAATGACCCCAAATACACATTGAAGCTGGTTGTGGAATAGATAAAGCAAGCTAACATTAAGCTTTTGGAATGGCCTTTCCAAAGTTTTGACCTAAAAATAAATATATATATATAAATATATATATATATTACCTGTGCTTAAAAAGTTGGCTCCATGCCAGGACACTCAACTCTACCAATTCTGGTAAGAAGAGTGGTAAAATATCAAACCAGGATAATTTTTACCGTGTGTTGATTTCAGAAAACACAAAAATAATAAAACGTGTCCTTTTTTTCTATTAAAGACGCATGTTGTACACCTATTCTGCCCCTGAAAAAAGAACTGTTCAAAGAAAATCACTGAAAGTCCAATTGCCATGACTTCTGACTGGAATTATTATATATATATAATCTTTTGTAAGCATGCTATACTTACTGTCCTTGAACACCCCACTGACTGTAAACACCAGTAATGTTTGCTGTGGAGACAGAATCAATAACTGTAAGAAGAACTGTGTGACAAGCTTAAAGATATATGAAATAAAACTCTAAGAGAACTCACACTGCACGTGTTTACATCCACACTGAAAGAGGCTAAGTCATGCTGGGTTTTGGGCAGTTCATTCAGGAAGGCAACTACGTTCAGTCGAGTGTGCTTCAATACCCGGAACCGCGCCACTGTGGAGAAGATCAAAAGCAGAGAAGTTTCAGTTATTCGGTTATTGTTCAGTAATCAGTTATTGTTCAGCACTCGCTGCTCACTGCACTCAATACCTCCTGGTGAAGTGTATGAAATATCATATCCTCATCCAAACATTTCTGACTGTTTAGTCATTTGGTTGGATCCTGACACAGGGCACTGCAAGTATAATGAAGGTGTAGGATAATCTATGTTCCTATAATGTACAATGCTACAAGAAAGGCACATAAACGTTTTTAAGCACCAAGTGGTAGCTCAGTAATTAAAATGTTTAACTACTGATCAGAAGGTAATGAGTGCACCACCAAGCTGCCCCCTGTTGGGCCCTTAAGCAAGGCCCTTAATCAGTTGCTCAGTTGTACAAAGTAGATAAATCTCTGGAAAAATGTGTCTGTCAAACGTCGTAAACGTAAATAAAAAAGCAGGCCAAAGAGATGATCACATAAACCCCCAAATCACCACCAATACGTCCATGTGTTAATGTCGTGTTCAACAAAAGCACATAGCTTGGAAGATCCGATATATGAGCTTTCATTACTATTGTAATTTGTTTATAGTAGTGCATATTACTTTAAATCTATCAACACAGACACATTAGTTGATTAAAATGTACACTCATGATCTCTAATGTTATCTGTCTAGCTACTAATTGTTGTCAACAAGACACACGCTTTTATAAAGGCATCCATGTTTTTACCCCCCAGTTTGTGTCTTGAATGTTCTCTAATTCTGAATTCCCACTTCCGAGTTAAGTAGAATGCAGCTAAGAGCATTACTGTAATTATTATTAAGGGAATCATACATGCTTCACTTCTGTATTTGTTTAAACACACCTTTTTTGTAAATACTTACTTGGGTCTTTGATTCTCTTAATGTTGCGATTGTGATTTTGATATTCTCCTAAGTTAGATCTGTGATGGCAGAAAAGCTAAGTTAGTCAGGGAAAGAGTAAAGATCCCACTTTCTGCAATTACTATTTGAATCTTGTACTTAACAACAATAATAAAAAAAGAAAGAAAAGGATGTACTTGGAGAGGTTGTGCATGGTGGAGGGAAGGCAGAGGGAGAAGCAGGCCCCATCATGATACGCATCCAGCAGAGGCTGCCTGTTTCCTGAGTCATACACGCTGTAGAATCTATCACAGAGACAGGAATTCTGTTAGACTGGATAGAATGAACACTTGGATGGGAAATCAGGAATAAATGAATGAATGAATGAAAGAAATCCATCAATCAAGTGAATAATTATTCATTCATCTTCAGCAACCACTTAATCTCGGTACTCACTGGTGCAGAAAACGCAGAATGAATTCCTTGACCTCGGCTGAAACGAAGTAACTGCCCTAAACCAGAAAGAAATGTGCATGACATCAAAGCAGAATTGTTCATGCTGATGTAGATTCTTTTCAAGAAGCAGATAACGCACCTTGCAAGAAGGAACCGCAGTGCGGGTTTCAACATCAAAACCTATCGGTGCAGGAAGACTGTGGCCATCCTGCATACGACAAGAACGAGGAATCAAGTCAGCCAGCCATCAACTAGTGTAGCGAAACAACAGCACACTATAGACTAGGAATTTGACAGCTATGTAATTAATTTGTAAATGTGACTGCTCATTTAAAATATTACCGATATAAGGAGGCATCAATGCCAATCTAAATGATTTACACAGTCAAAGGAGGGGACATCCTTTTACTTTTAATCTTGAAACAGTAAGTGAACCAGACGCCTGACCAGACTGCAGGGTTTAGCATTTCATCCTAGACAAATTAATTGAATGATTGACATTGAGAACAGAACTGAACATATGTAATAAGGGGTGCGTGATATGATGCCATCAGATTGTGAAGGGTTAGAATGTGTCCATGATACACCATCACAGGGATCGTCAGATCATTCCAAGGTCTGGGAAATTAGAAATGACTTGTTTTAAGATTCTCGTTTCCTGTTAGGAAAACAGAAAATGACTCCTCATCTGATTTTTTTTTATTAATTTTTTTTTCCCCTGATTTTTCTCTCTAATTCAGTCATCTCCAATTCCCACCCATCAGTGTTTCCCCCTTGTCACATGACGAACTGCCAGTCAGGGAGGGCGAAGCCATCGTGCACTTCCTCCGATACACACTATGCAAGCTGCTGCTCATGCAACTTTCGGGAGTGGTTAACACACTCGGAGGAAAGAGCTCCCGCCCACCTCTTGTATGCATGAGCTCACAGATGCCTGTGATTGGACAGTGTCGCGCTGATTGACATGGAGGGAGAACATATGCTGCCCCTCCCAACCTGAGAGCATGGCCAATCTCTGTGCTCCCGGCTATGTTGCGCCACTCAGGAGCCCCTTCCTCATCTGATTTCTGACTGAAAGTGAAAATCATGCAACACTGATATTCGTGAAATAAAATAAAAATTTATTTCCTTGCCTGATCCAGTTTTGCATTTATTTAGCTTATTTAGTACCTGGAAGCTAAATGCTGCAGGCCTCTCTCGCTCCTTTTCCCAATGGAAATAAAACTGATTTAAACGCCTGAGTCTGGAGTTTTCTTTTCTTTCATGTGATTTACTGTTTCAAATCGCGATTGTGATACGATACTTTTGCCACATCATTCAGCCCATGAGTAACAAGGTAAGGGGGGATCGGGAATCCAAGAGAAAGCTACAGAAAAAAAAGCTCTCACCAGTTTGATGAGCCTGGGGAATCGTCCACGAACGGCACTGCCGAAATGAACAGGAAAGACAACACAGCATTAAGGGTGTTTCAGTTCAAGCCTTTACTCTTACTCTCACACCCACACACTAAACTACAATACAATCACCAAGCTCAGGAGAAGCCAATAATTTCAAATGAAATTATTACCTTATAATTGAAAGGCAAGAAATTATATCAGGACTTATATTTACGATCTCTGCTTTAAGAATAATTCAATTTTAAAATCGTGTTATTCTACGCCTAGTTTCTAGTATTTGATTACATGCATACATACATAAATATATACATTCTGCATACATTCCTTCTCTTCCTCTACCAGCAAGCCATGTAAAACCAGTTTTGCAATGAAATTAAACCCAGAGATCACTTACCTGCTTGTCTACACCCAAATATGCGGGGAAACACACAACAACCCAGAGCCTTGGATGAAAGGCAGGTTGTATGTGAAACAGTACATGCACGCAATTTATTCATTTAGAAAATGTATTTAATAGAAAATAAGGGCTCGTAAAGACAGAAATAGATAAAGTTGACCTCTGTGGCTCCAGTATAGACGTTAATCATCCCTCAAGTTATTTTATATTATATATTTTATATTATGATTAATTCCACCACAATTTCAGAACATTAGCAACATGTCTTTTACAACTACAGTTCTCAAACCGATATGTTCTGGCTTTAGCTTTGTTTCAAAGACAGCTGAAGTAGTTAAGTCATAAAAATACTAGTTATGAAGCACCTTCATTCACTTCTAAGCATATATTTGATGCAGTTCTTTTTTTTTTTGGGAAATTCCCACTGAGCTCTGCACCAATTCACAGGAATACTATAGAATGTTTGAATCACTTCCTGCACAAAATACTGGTATGTTCTAATGGACAATCATTTTCATCCTCTATGTGAGCAGCATTTTCTCTTCTCTGAAGATTCCGTGGACTGCCTTTTGCTTTCCCCAAGTCAACTCGGCAGATAAATTTGCTATTCATTTTTAGGGTTGAATATTCCACTGGATTCCTTCCATTTAGGAAGAATTATTTTCTGGCCAGTTATCACGACTGTGCCTGCCTTAGGTTGCCCCATGTGCGAAAGGTGGGATCTTACCCGTCACTGGCTAACCAGCCCTCTCAACTGGCCGACAGCACTGATGTGGTTAGATGGAGAGCATGAGGTCATCTTTGAAATAAGATTCTGTCTATATCTCTATCCGAACAGAAGGGTGTAAATATATATCAATCTAAAATTATTCAACTGTCTCGAAACAAAAGCGGACATTAGATTAAATTAGATAACAATAGTTATCTTATCGATAGTGGAAGCAATCAACTTTTGGATTTGACTATCAGAAATGACTCAGTGAACCACACAGATAAAGCAGAAAGAGCTGAAGGGAAACCCTTTGTATTCTGTAAATATTTATATTATTCATACTTATCAATCTCTATGCCCTGTACTGGGATTAAAGGTTGTCTGTTTTTACAACTTCAGACAAGCAACAAGTGATGGTTAGAAACAATCAAGCGACCTTGAATGTTCACTGAATCTTTGTTTTAATTAACAACTACTGTGTGTGTGTGTGTGTTTGTGTATTTTAATTATAGTATCCCGGACTTGTCTCAGTACAGCACTGATGGTATAGTATGTAGCTCAACACAAACAGTCCTTTCAGTGATAATTGAAAAGAAAAAGTTTATTATTATTATTTTCATTATTATTATTATTATTATTATGAGCTTCAATATTTGCATGCGAGACTCTAATATACGCTGAATTTATTCCATTTAAAATCTGAAAACCTGATTCCATGATTGCACTGCGTCATCCCACTACACTAAGAGCGACTAATAGTTAATAGTAAGTGCAAAAGTTTTCCTATGCTGGATAATCATAATTCCTATGCTTCTTTCTTTCAAGACATCCTTATATAGGGATTTTACAGAAGGCTCAACCCCTTCCTCAAAAAAACATCACCTTGAAAGACACAGTAGCTTAAGTGAGCAATTTCAGTATTTCATGTATTGCGGTATTTTGCTGTATGTACTCTGACTCTTTATATGCCCCTCTAATTTTATCCTTTAATTATAATAAGATAATATTATCTTACAGACCTACCTTACGGGCAGGGGTGGCTCAATGGTTAAGGTGTTGGGTTACTGAATAGAATAAGCGAGTTAGCCTCTGCAATATAAACCTCCTAATCACATGATCTCCATCATCACTTTGTTGGTTATTTTGGAAAACCAACTACAGCATGACATGAACCCAGAGCCACGCTGCATTTCCTATATCTTTCCTCTCACACTGCTGCCGAGCTTAAACCAGCTATGCAGTAAAAGCCACTGACCTGATATATGTTGCCTGGTCTGTGAAATGATCACACAGAGGATTGCGATCCAGCCACAGCTCTGTCAGATTCAAGCTCTTCAGCTTGTCCAGCTCCCGATCAGACTTCAACTACGTTGGAGAATCCGTCATTCTAGTTATCTCAGTCCGAACGGGTACACGTGGTTAAATTTGTGTTATGTTAATGTATACGATGAAATAAGAATTAATGAGAGTGAGTCCGGGTGTAAGGAACATTTGGAAGATGTTCCAGTGTGTGATGGTGTGTGCATCACCTCGTTATGGGACAGGTTGAGAGTCCTAAGTTTGGGAGCTATGTTCACCAGCTCTGTAAGGTCATCCAGCTTGTAGAGCTTGTTATTGCTTAGATTTAGTGCAGTCAGCTGAAGACAACAAAACAGTGAGAAACAGACTGTTAAATCAGTCAGTGCTGGGTTTTAATGTCTTTGTTTTCAAAGGTCACATTATGATGGCCCATAGAAGAGACGTGTTTTTAAATTCCACTTATGCAGACACTTGACAATCCCACCCACCCACACAGACTCTCTTGATCAATGTCACTTGCTTCCACATGTTACATGTTTCACAAAAATCTTTGTATGTCAGTAAGGAAAGCAACACATTATGTAACATACCATATACAGTACAGGCCAAAAGTTTGGACCTTCTCATTCAATGCGTTTTCTTTATTTTCATGACTATTTACGTTGTAGATTCTCACTGAAGGCATCAAAACTAG
>JAOTRJ010000038.1:20212325-20223427 GCA_028564905.1 Leptodoras praelongus | reverse complement strand
ACCCACGCGAACACGGGGAGAACATGCAAACTCCACACAGAAATTTCCCAGGTTGCCCCACCCGGGGATCGAACCCGAGTCCTTCTTGCTGTGAGGCGACAGCGCTACCACTGCGCCACCGTGCCACCCATGACGGTATTCCTTTTACCTATTGTAGTACATAAATGGAACCTTGCATGAAATGGGACTTTGCATGAAAAGAAGTACATGGTCATGATCCATATAAAAATAAGGGAAGAAAAGGAATGAATGAAATCCTAAAACCTTTTCATGCACATGAAAAACCAAAAAATACACATTTTATTGCTTTTCATGCGCATTCAAAAGTGTACTTCTTTTCATCCACCTGATTTCTTCCATGAGTGAACAACAATAAAGGACAAATGAAATTTTTGGACATGTTCAGTCACAACTTGTTTTCTATTTAATAATTCATCATTACTAAATCTGTACTCCTGATCCCCTGACTCTTTTGCTCCAGCGTTTCAGCTGTTTGGATAAACAATGTGCTACTCTGTGGAATTTACACGACTCTGGATATTTTTATTATGCGCATTCAGATAGAAATATCTGCCAGCAAAATGTTCATAGTTCCATAGGAAAAGACAGTTGCAGAACATAGATAGAGACAGATATATGCATGGAATAATGAATGTGAATATTATCATGAATATTTTATCAGAACAATCAGTCCTGATGAAAGGGTCTATATTTTCTGAAACAGGCAATCAAGCTTTTTAATGGAGCCCACTAGCTATGCTACTATAGCTGCCAATACTGCAGCTTTGGGGAAAAGGAATGCATATCATTTTATTGTTCTATATCCAATACAAAATCACATAAAAAATTGTTTCTCGTTGTGTTCTCCAACACGTTTCTTTGCAGCAGCCAAGCACACACTCCTGGTATCATTACTACTTAACACACTAAGGCTCCAATATGCTGTGAAGAGGATGATAGCCAGACTGCTTTTAATGGATATGTCAATATGCGGCTATGATACTTATGTCTAGGAATAACTTGGCCTCTATATCAAGTGTTCACGCCTTCCATTAATGCCCTTTGTCATAGTTGATTGATTCTTTTGTATATTCAGTGAGCCTTGAGCTACAAATTCATACGAAGAGCTGAGCTGTTTGTACTCATTTCTGCTCTCATTTTGGCTGGTATGGACTGTAGGTTACAGCGGAAGCTTTAAAGAGCCCTGTTTCTTGCCGTTTTCTTGCCGTTCAACATTCAGGACTAATTCTACATTTCTATTTGTTTTGTCAGGTAGGAGATCTAGACAAAAAAAGTACTCCAGCAGAGAGTGTGATGGAAACACGTATAGTCATTTACTTTTGAGGACAGTTATAGCTGAGGAGGACTAGCAGCCACAACCTGGGATGAAATGGGCAGAACGAGCACAATCTTAAATAATAAGGGTGTAGGAAGGTGCCTGAAGGATGAACCTCCTCCTCATGTCTGGCAGATGACAAGGATTTATTTGTCAGCCTCTTGTTTCTGTGTCTGTGCCATCTATTGCTGACAGAGATGCAATCAGACTTTACATTCACCCAGAGAGACAGAGTGCTCACCCATGCATACTAGTCACTCATTCAGTGGAATAATAATGGGACATGACAATATGCCACTGTGGTATGGACCACCCCATCATACACTATACACATGAACATCCTCACAAATATGCAGTGCCTAAGCCAGCAGCTGCCTGGCACCACTTTGCCTCCAAAGATTACTTTTAGGATCTGTGCAATATAAAGGCAATTGCACTGCTTCCCTCAATATTTCATTAAAAACATGCCTTGAGGTAATGTTTAACATTGTGGCCACATTAATTGTGATGTAATTCATTATTCTAGTTAGTAAAAAAAAACTTAATGCACTGTTGACAATTCATTTTTATCTATACTTTCAACAGTGTATTTCTACATTAACTCTTAGACTGCTGGAGGTAGTGTAGCCCATAATACTCCAGCAAAAACCTGGCTTAAATGCTGTCCTATGGCATATTCTTATTTTTCTTTCTTATCTTTGGAAATTTATCCCATTTTTTTTATTTATTCCATATTATCACCCACTGCCAAGGGAATTCTTCTTTGTCCCATGACAGGTACCCAGAAATGGTTGCAGTGTCACACGGAAGGCATAACACACTCTTCCCTACCCTCTTCTGCATAAGTACTTCATACACTCATGATTGCTTAGTGTTGTTCTGACTGACAGGGCAGAAAGTAATGCCATGGTTACCATTCATTGCCAATTTTGATCTCAGGCTTGTGGCCACGATCTCCTGATGAGAAGATGAACGGTTTTCTGTTGCACCACTCAGAATCCCATCACACATTGTTTTAATGCTGCAAAGCTCAATATTTATTGTACAAAACACTATTAAAACGTCATTTTTCATTGGGCTCTGACAAACTGCAAACAATAAAGCCATCATGAGTACTCCTGCATACAAAGCATATGCATTTTATTCCATTATGAAGCCCAGCGTCTCTCTGTGATGATTGGCAGATCTCTCAGTCTCCTAAAAGAAGCCAATGAATGAAATATTTAAGCTGTATGAACAATACTGGTACCTGCTCAGTCAGATTCAAAGTGCTACAGTGGAAATTTAGAGTAAGTGCAGACATTTTCTACAAAATGTAGTGATTGTTAGTCTTTTGCTATTGACCTTTGTACTCCACTTATAGTAAATCAAATGTAGATAACTCTTATGAGTTATGAGTAGTGTCATTGCCTATTAAAATTTATTTCGCAGATAAAATAAGCTTTATTATGAGACATTGTATTTACTGCAGGAGAGCAGATTAATCCCTGGGATTAATTTATTTAAAAAGTCCAGCAGTGACGGATCCTTTCAGCAAACTGTCCAGCTACTACTGATACAGTGGCATTAGAATATTACCAAGATAATAGACACATGCATATTCAAAACAAATCTTAATTATGCAATTCTTCAATTAAGCAGTATATGTAATACACTGCTTTAGGATGGGAAGAAACTGTACAAAAATGCACAGAAATATCTAAGTACATAAGACTTGGCTTTGCTTTTATAATTTAGCTGTCTATAATTTGGCAATATGGCAAAATAAATCACAAGACTATTCATTGTTTCATCCATCGTGATAGTTAGGTTTGCCAATAGAGTACCAGCAGAATGAGGATGGATGTAAAATGGAATGGGTCCATACTGGCAATACCAGTGATATAATTTAGCACAATATTAATCCGTTGCCCATCATAATATGCATTAATCTTTAAACTGGCCAGTTCACTATCCAGCTTCAGTTCCTGTAGATTAGTGTTCTTGTGACTCCCATTAGGCAGCAATTTTAAATATTTACCCATTTCCCTGTGCTGTAACCATCTGTGACATGCTGAAACAAGTCAGTGCCCTTCCTCAGAGCTCCCTGGACAGCCATCATTATGCTAATAGAGTATAGATGAGGAGGGAGTCAGGGAGCAGGGAAAGGGCTCCCCATGAGGCATACACCAATCATGTAAAACTCAGATGACAAGCTGTCCACAGCCCGGTCTCCACTGACTGCTGCCACCCCATACTTTCTCTCAATCTCTCTCTTTCCATCTACTTTCAGTGTCTCTCACTTCTTGATGTACCTCTTTATGACAGATGTCTCTAGTCTATTTCTCTTCTTGTTCGGTTCCGTTGTTTTTTTCTCTGTCTTACTCTTGTAACTCGCATGCCTTCCCACATTAGGAACGCTTTCCTCCCTTTTTCTATTAGAGATAAACTCCTTGCCCAAATGCTTTTCTACCTCTGCTCTGTTTCTACCACTGTGACTACCTTGCTTGTCTTTTTTCCTGTCTCTGAGACTGCATTCAATGTACTGAACCTTCACAATGCAGCCTGACAGAGGTGGAGAAAGGGTAATGGGTGTGAGGTGCCTTGAAATGGGCTCTATTTAGAGGCTCAGAAAAGAGACAGACAGAGAGCGGCAGAAAGAAAGCAGTTTAAGAGAAAGAGAAATGCTAGTGATTTTACACAGGTTGTAACTTCATGATGTAACACTAAAGACTCACACGGTCTTGTTATCTGTGATGTGCAGTAGTGGGATTAACACCAAAGTTCTATTAACTTTCTTAAAACCACAGCAGTGCCTCCTTCTAGTCAATTGCTTGCACCTTTTATCTGTGTGTTTCCTCCATGCAGTCTGTTCATACGCTGAGCCTTATCTCGGTACACACTCTTGCAGACCAGCACCCAGAATTTGCACATACACACATATATAGACACACAGCGCTGTTGAGACACTTTGAAACCTGCAGAGCATGACAGCACAGCTTTAACTACAGACCTGCATTTTAGTCTCAGTCAAAATTCAACTCAGCTATGAATTCAGGCTTGGATCTGTAGTGGTTATAAACCATGTACACACAAAAGTGCTAGTCTTTATATTTTCATGAGCATTTTAGGTTTGAGCAGACAGGGGAAGGAGAGAGAGAGAGAGACAGAGGAGCTTAACCCAAATCAAAGAACCTCATGGAGCATATAAAGCTTTTCCTGTCCTGTTATTTCTTGGATGTAAAATACTCTCTGAGTGTGTTTCCTTGCTAGTAAATTCAAGTTGGATAGAAGCAAATATATTAGATCTGACGCAAAAATCCTCAAACCCCCCTGCCTACCCAAACCCTCTACCCCCCACTACCATTAAACACACCTGATTTATTTGAGACCTGAGGGGAAGAACTGTAATGAGCAGACTATTGCACATAACCAGCAAAAAATGCCTGGAATAATATTTGGGGGTTGGAGCTGTAGCTCATTGTAACACCACCAATGCAATGTTGGTCTTGTGTCCACAATCACTCATGCATGCCTGTGGCATAAAGGGTTCCAATTATCCCACACATTTGCATAGCCAGGTCCTTAGTATATGAAAATTTTAAATACAGGAACAATGTAGTGAGGCATGGCAGAGAGCTAAGATATAAGGATTGTTTTTGGACAGAGAGTAAAAAGAAAGATGTACCAATATGTAAAGGATGGAAAAGTGACTGAAGAAAAGAGAAAGAGTGAAAGCAAAGTTAGACAAAGGATTTCTCCATTACTTACTGAAGAAGATGTATTCAGTGTAGCTACTCCAAATCTTTTCATCTCTGTAGTGGTTAACAAAGGCAGATGTCCCTGTGGAATTGCAAGCCACCATGTGAAAGCCGGCCTCGCTCAGTCTGTCAAAGGCCTGCTCTAGGTAGGTGAACTTCAGGTAGAAGCGTGAGGTGTACTTCTCAGGTGGTCGGTCTGGGTCACGGCTCTCGTTCAAACTCTCACCAAACACCTCTTTGGCCAGAGCGATGCGCCCACAGACCATGATCCTTGCCACTCGCCGGAACTTGGCATCTGCTTGATTGTCCCTCACTGTGGTATAGGAGCCACGGTAGCCAAGGGTGATGAACCCAGATCTCTTATCCAGGCTAGGGGTGCGTCCAGGCAGCTCGCTGCTCTGAGAGCTCTCCTCGATGTCACTGTGGCAGCCCTCATCGTTGAGCGATCCCTGCTTGGCAATACGTGGTGGCCCCAGCAGCCTCAACAGCTCATTCAGCTGGAAGTGCTCAGCTTCACGCTGCAGGCGCTCACGCTCAGGGAAGTGCTCGGGCAGAACTACGTGCCGGTCACGCAGAAAGTCCAGGACATAGCGGAACAGGAAACCATCACGGTCGATGAAGAAGCGGCCACGGCTGTCTCGGGGCAGCTCGCCAGGTGCCCGCCGTGCAAACATGGCGTGAAGTGTGGTGTCGGGTACGCTGAGCAGAGTGGCACGCTTGGTCACATACACCTGGCCACCAACATTCAGCTCAATCACCTCTGGGAAGGGGCTGCACACCTCGCTGATGGGCAGCACCGTCTCCTTCATGGCCATTGTCCAGACTGGAGAAGGCTATAACAGAAAGAACACAGGAGGTCAGAGAGCAGGACTGAGGAGATCCATGGAGCAGCAGAAGACTGAAGTGGACTGGGAGAAGATGGAGCTCAGTCAGGGCTTCAGCACTTCATCAGCAAAGAGGTATGAAAGTTTTACAGGCAGAGGGCTACATCTCTGCTGAGAGACACAGAAAGAGAGATAGATAGGTAAGCCAAGTTGCTTCAGCTGCAGCAACTCAAGAGAGAAAGCAAAGGAGTGAGTAAGAGAGATGCACAGGGAGAGGCATGAGGAGAGGGAGAGGGAGAGAGTGAAGCCTCACTGAGAGGCTTCACATCATTTGTCCATGGTCTGGGGAAGCCACAATGACATCATTCACAGTTCAGGGGGAGGAGCAGCCAAACGGCTCTGCCTTTTAAAGGACCAGTGGTACATATGAACAATAATAAAGCCTCAGAAAAGGCATTAATGTGAATCAGATGATTCCTGATTAATGTAGTAGACGTCATATATTAAGCTCTGTGCTGTAGGACTGATTTCCTATTCATGATCCGGCACAGGAGTGATAAAACAGGCATGTAATTTGATATGCTCTGGAGAATAATGACAGATTAGCTGTGCTTCTCATACTGTCTCTGCCAATGTATTACAAAACACACACATATACACACACACACATAAGAGCACATGCGTGCGCGTGCACACACACACACACACACACACACACACACACACACACACCTCTCCTAGTATACCACAGCTCCATCTAATGGACAATCATAACCACAAGTGCAGCAACATACCACCAAAGTAAGTGAAAGAACACAGATCACAACATGAATATCCATATAACACTGCTGACTTAGATTGTTATATATTGGCTCTACTATTTTTAGCAACAATCATAACATGCACATGCCCTCTACCTTGTAACCAGGTAGCACGTTGAACATTGCAACATCTCACTAATGACTCCCAGAGAGATGTGCACACACTCATGATTCAGAATTATTCAGCAGTTCATGCCAGTGTCATCAGTTCCACAACTGTTCAATTCCTTAAACATCCAAAAGCAATCAGTGGATCCAGATATACACCTATTACACATTTTTTTATCCTGATAATACAGCTTTGCATATCAGAAATACTACATACTGCTCTAATGCTGTGTCATGTCAGTCAATGTAATATCTTAATATGCCAGTGGATTAGATTAGATTAGAAAAGAACATGCAGTATATCCCATCTAATAGGGTCTATATTGGCCCTGACGCCTCAGTACTCAGTACCGGGTAACCTTTCCTACTGAATTCTAATTGCTTGTTTACTAAATTAATATTCTTTATGCTCAGTCGGCAGAAAACTGAAGGGGTTAAACACAAGACATAGAGTAACATGTTTCTTAGAGGCAATGCCTGCCATGTCAGAGAATAAATCCATCATATTCAAACCTTAAACAATCCAATATGGAGTCAACCTGAGCTACTAACTCTGAATGAACGTTTTGATTATACATTTATTATTACTACTCATCAGCTACTTGGCCAAACTGATAACTTAAGTGTCATTTATCAGAGTCACATTAGGATTTCTACCCTGTCTGATAGTGCTCCTCAGGGGAAATTACAAGCATCTTGGTTTTTTTAGCGCTAATCACTACCTCCTTTCCTCTGGCTGTGTTAATTCACAGAGTGGTAATTATGGCAATCTGATTGCAATGCTCAATACACTGTCAGCGTAGTTATTAGCGGTGACACAAGTTGGTCAGTGAATGCTATGGAATTGAGAATATGTTGACTGATCGGGCTTAATGATTCCAGCCGGGCTCCTGCTGGAACATGACCAGGGTGCCGAGTCCATAGGCAAGGACAAACTAGCATGACCATTGACCTGAAGCTCTGACAGTGAATATACGCATGCACACCAAGTGTCTTGGTATGAATTATTGACCTACGGTCTGCTCTGTCCTTAATTGCCAGTTTGTCCGTAGCATCAATATTACAAAAACAGAAAGGTATTGGTTGTAATGTTGAAAGTTTCCGAATGAATCTCTATATATTTTTTCTCTCTCGCACTCTCGATCTCTTGTTCTCCTCCTGATACTGCAGTGATTTTAAATCAGCACTCCTCCGCACTGTTCATTGTTGCCACACTCTTACACACCTCGTTCAACTGATGTGCTAATTACCATGTCCTTTGTGAAGGGAGGGGGTAGAGGGAGATGGAGGGAGTGGAAATAAGTACCTATAGCTCACAGGTTTATATGCAGACAATGAAATGGTCCTGCCAGTAAAAGGAGGGAGAAAAGCAACCTAGTTTAGGCTCTCAGTGTGATCACAGGACTGAATGTGATCACCAGTTCTATGCCAGATGATTATCCTCCTTTCACACATCCAATCTCAAGTCAATCAGTGTTCTCACACTCCATTGTACGAGCCACACTCTCGCCACTGATTACATTTGGAGTTAAAGCAACTGGCCGACCCTCTCACAGCTCTCTAGAGCTAAGGAAGTATGCATTAGAGCTTTTATCAGGCTGGGACCAAATCAGTGACATTAACCTGCCCCCTGGAAGCAGTGCTTATGAAGCAAACTTCCTGCTTAGCTGGGTAATGGAGTACTGCCAATGACATGGTAAATGTCAAAATGCATCACGCACTCTCTGAAGCATGCTGCGTCATGTAGGTGTCTGGAAAAGGTGTCATTTACATTCTGGGATGATAAAAATATACCAGTGCTATGCATATTCAGTGCTAAGTAAAATAGGACAATATGAAGAAAAAAAGTCCACAATAACAATAAGCACAAACTATATTAAGAAGGTTTTTTAGTAGCAAATCCACTTAATCACTTCATCAATTTTGAACACTGTGATATAGTGCTGTGGTATTCACTTTTGCAGAAGCAGGGTGTTAGGTAGTGAGTGTTCTGGCCTGGTGGTTCTAAACAACTACTCTTTGTTGCAGGGCTGATTTGCCCTCAACAGGAAGAAAATAACGAAGACAAGCTGAGATGAGACATCCCCTGTTCAGGAGGCATGACGGCCCCTATGCCATTCTCACACTGGGAGCAATGAGGGGGAGAAAGAAAGACTTGAGCATGGCTGGTTAAGCTGGCATTCACCAAGGTTAAAATGGAGGGTAATATTTAAAAGGGGGGCACCTTGCCTGTGGCTCCTTTTATTGCTAAAACAAATGAAACCAACAGAAACTCTTCTGGGCTATTGGGCCAAATTTTGCCAGTGTCTTTTTAAATATTAATGCTACATACAAGAGCACAGTTGAACACAGTCATAACATCAAAAATTGAAGGACCATAAAAACTGGTATACCAGTTAATACTTGGTAGGTCCCCCATGGGATCTTGGAGGGAACATTGCTCAGTACCCACACTGATGTTTGTTGAGGCCCCAGCATTCATTTTGATATTACTTGAGGCAGTGTTGTACACCCATCGCATGAAAAGATTCTTGCCAGCCCACGCTGGTCACGTTCTTTTTATGGCCACGCTTCTGTCATAAGTTCGAAGCTTTACTGTAATTCTTGTAGTCATGGTACACCCTTGAAATGCTCAAAAGTGAAAATCCAAACTTTGCTCCCACCTTTGAAATGCTATGACCCAACTCACAAGCTCCAACTATTCAACCATGTGAACCAGTTTTTTTCTGGAACTTCAGTGTATACTAAACACTGTAACCAACAAACCATGTGTATAAAATATTTAGGCTTATTTTATTGCTAATGACTGTTTGATCACTATGTTGTGCTCTTCTTATGAAGTCTGAATAAATGACAGTGAACATGCACAATCTGTATCTCTAGTCTGGCAATTACACATTATGTTGCACTTATTAGAAAAGGAATGCAGATCTGCATTCTCGTTTCAGAAGATGAGCGATCAGTCTAGCTCAAAATGAATGCTGAAATGCTACTGATTCCTTTTTGGGCTTTCAAAGATAATACACGACCTTAAGAAAAACAGATTTGTTTTACTAAATAGCTGCCGTTGCACCTGAAGGCTACAGGATGCAAGAGTGTATATATGGATCTACAATGTGCTCATTAATCTCATGGCCACAGGTTTACTTAAGTAAGCCAAGTCTGTTATATAGTCACATATTTTGCACAGTGGACAGAACGTTACCACTGGCCTCAGATTTCTATTATAAGTGAGTTTTAAATCATTGTGAGTGAATCTCCCCTCCTTTCCTGGTATGTAAAATAGGTCAAAAAGTTTTTTATTTCCTTTAAACATAAATGTCACTGGACATCTACAAAAAGGTCACTCATTCAGCACTCTTCATCCCATTCACTATAGTCAGGGTTTTCTTCATTACACAGCTTTTTTCTATTCAACTGCTGAAATTTGAACAACTTCAAAAAGGATCACACAAAGCCCGAACTGTGAAGACTTGGTCATATGTATGTCATTTTTCACTTCTTTTGAATTTGCTACATAACAGTGTTATTTGAGGTTACACAACATGTCTCCATCCTCTCCTCCCCTCTCTGCACTTCTATTTCAGATCCTTGAAATGTAGATCTTGGCATTAAACTGCAGTTTTTTTTCTTTAGCTTTTGCAGCTTTCTTGCACAATTCCTCAGATGGAAATTCTACCTCTAGTGCTTGCATCAAAGCCATTTCTTCTAACTATATGCTTGGATTGTACTTGCCAGTCAATCATGTGCCAAATGAACACAAGTACATGTAAAGGTAAGGAGATGCAAGCAAAGAGAAAAAAATATGTTTATTTTAAAAAAAGAGCTCTCCTTTCAGTGCAATCCACAATATAAGACTGAATTACAAAGGTAGCCTCTAACTCTCCATAGATGAGGTGTCATTTCACATCTCATAACACACAAGTCTCTGAACCCATATGGAATTTCCGGCGAGAGTTAGACACAAAAAATACTCCAAACTTACAGCAGCGATCATTTACTTTACTACTAAATTCATGTCGTCTGTGTTTAAAACGAAACCTTTGTGTAAATTGATGTTAAGGCGTGTTTTTTGTTTAAACGCAGCCTACATAAGGAATCGGTTCTTTGAACCGACTCTTATGAACAGTCGTTTTTTTTAGATAAAGACGAGACAATATAGAGGGGAAAATACTCCAAACTTACAGCAGCGATCCTTTACTTTACTACTAAATTCATGTCGTCTGTGTTTAAAACGAAACCTTTGTGTAAATTGATGTTAAGGCGTGTTTTT
>JAOTRJ010000038.1:20123973-20136133 GCA_028564905.1 Leptodoras praelongus | reverse complement strand
TGTATGAGCCCTACGATGGATTAGCGCCCTGTCTAGGGTTGATTCCTGCCCTTGCGCTCAGAGTTGCCGGCTGGGCCACGGCTCCCCCGTGACCCCATAACTGGGAATAAGCGGTACAGAAAATGACTGACTGAACTGAGGGAGTAACTGAGAGAGGGGCGGGCCAGCCCAAGCGAACTATGACAACACAAAAGATAAATTCAAGCCCAACAAAAAGAGGGAGATGAAATGTGTATGGTGTGTAGGGTGCTTGTGAACACTGGTTTGCGCTCGCCAAAGGTGACTCTGGCAAGCTGCGAACACGGCACCCAAGCGGGGCTTGGTGATTGTTGAGAACAGGATGCCTTATCACGGGCTGAAAAGGGCAAACGCAAGGGCTGTGAAGTGCAGGCAGAAAGAACAAACAAAGGCAAAAAAACTTTTCTTCTCCTTAAAAGGTAAACGAATATATATTTTTTTCTTTTCCTTTTGCTTCCCAAACAAAATAAATGAATATATACTGTATATATATGCTAAGCAGGCTGAAACATTCCACTGCTAAAGACACCAACCTGGAAGTAGCAGAGAGAGAGAGAGAGAGAGCGTGCATTCCTCACAATAGTGAGGCACAGACGGAAAGCTGTGGGAAGGAGGATAGGGGAAGAAGTCATTTTAGCCAGCGTATGCCGGGAGAGAAGAAGATGGTCACACCACGGCTAATTCTTGCCCTGCCTCAAATTACCTCGGCCTGTGGCCTACGAGCTCGAAAATTTGTGTTTGTTGCTTACCGGTCTTTCCCTAAAGCTGTTGCATGCATTTGCAAGCATAGAGAGAGGGTGTGACGAGGAAGCACTTAAATGCGTGAGCTGCCAGGTGCTCCTCGTCAACACTGATTATCCAAGGTCTGCCTGGGCCTTGTAGTCCCTCAACTTCCTCTGGTGGCTTGATGAGTTGTAGTCTTATTTGTGACTACATTGCCTCCAGAGGACTCCGAGGGAACTGCGTCCCGATTCCCTCTGGTGGCTGAGGAGGGAATCAGCCGAGCCCTAACAATAAGGTTCATGCTTTTTATGTTCATTAGTGGCCTTCAAGTTTACTAGTAAAACAAGCATCTCTACAGTAACTTCTGACACAGTTAAAACACATTTAGTCTGATTATTAGGCATAACTATAACAAACATACAATAAAGCCCGACTCCTAATGGAAGAAAAGTGCCATTTGTCCAAAATCTACAACTACTTCAGTAAACTTACCTCTTCAAGCTTGTCTGATTTAGGCCACAGATTGACAACTGGTCCTCTGTCCATCATCTTTATGACACTGGCCATGTTTATGTAAGTATCCAGTTCAATAATCTTATCCATCCACTTGATGTCAGTCATCCCATGGTCAGAAAATATGATGACATTCAACTCATCCTCCATACCTTTCTCCTGAAATATACAACTGCAATCTCAGAGGTATTCTAGATAAATAATCCCTCTGTGCTTGTTTATAGGGAAAGCACAGCACTCACACGTTTACACACACGTTTACTCCCTTACTTTACTTTACATGTCTTGCACAAACCTTGATCTTGCGGTTTAAAGTCTGGAATGCTGTGTCCAGTGAGCGGACAGCAGCCCGCACTTGCTCTGACCCAGGACCAAAGTGGTGCCCCTCCACATCGATGTTCTCATAGTACACAGCAACCATGTCTGCTATATTGTTCCTCATGAGAACAAATCACAGAATAGACACACCAAATATTTATTGAATCACTATTCAATAGCTATTACTGGAAATGGAATCATGGAATTGATCATGAGCGTAGAATAAGCAGTATAAACCTCAGAATGAACATTCCCATTATCATGGATGTGTTTCCCAGACGTTTCTTAATGTTAAGTTGTTTGTAATCTTCATTTAAGACTAGTATTTATTTTGTCTAATATGCCTTTACAGAAAGTAGTCATTCGTGTTTTGAAGAGTAATCTGATTCATTCATGATATAAGTCTTTATTAAGTCTTTATTATGACCAGCCAGCGCTGTAGATTTTGTCAAAGTTTTTCTACTGTTTTTTTCCCCTTCACCAATTTTTGGTCAACAATATCATATACATAGACTTCACCAATCCAGATGAAGCTTGGTATGGTTGTATCCCCACGTATGCTATGAAATATAGGTTTTGTGTCGCTAGGTGTGCATTTCCTTTGGTTCTAGCCACCATTGAAGTGCGGTCTGCTCAGAGCCTCTAGGAGGTACATCATGCTAGCGCGTTATGAATCATTTGTGGAATAGCGCCACTTGGTGAGTAATTTGTCCTAGATCTTGCTTTAGACTTAAATCATTCTTATAGTGATGGTCTGGTGGTGTTCATTTTTGGCTGGTGGTGTTCATTTTAAGAGAGGTCTGTGTAATACTTACTCCAGCATGTTGAGACCATTCTCTATGGCATCATTTAGATTCTGCAGAGAAGGACTGGTAACATATTTCTCACAGAATGTAGCATTTACACCGAGAATCTCCACTTCACAACCTGTTTATAAATGATTTACATTTTAATACAAAATCATTTACATTTTGCTGGGTAAAAATGAAATTGGCATTGACATTGACAATTATACACATAAAGGCCTTTAGGCCTCCTTCCAAAACCACGGCTCCAAAACAACTAACTTATGCCTCGTTCACCTGTAATAAAACACCTGTAACAGCAGCACTGACAGTAGTTCTTGTTCTCTCCTCTGTTATAAAACCTCATTCCTTTTTTACCAGCCTGTCTCTCACTTCTCTCTCTTTCTCACACACACTTATGGGCGAATCCCTATATATTCAATAAATGTCTCGGAACAAACAACGTCTCATTGATGATTATAAGAATTACGTTCTTTTGTGACTAAAATTACTAGCTTTAGTAGTATCCTGCCTATCCTGGAAGACTAAAGAGGCAGGACAATTTTTTACAGTGCAATTGCCACAGATAAAGAAAAAGATTTTTTTTTTCTTTGTGTCTGTCAGACCATTTGATTTATTGCTTGTTGTAAGAATGTAAAGAGTATGTAAAAAATATAGCAGAAATCATACATCATACATACATTTTATAAATGCAAATTATAAATATATAAAGCACAACAAGGAATGCGGTTATAGTACAATAATCCGCCATGGGATGTCCCATTTTTTGTTCATTTTCAAATGAATTATATATGTGTTCTTGTATTAATGCACATATGTCATTTATCTAATAGGGAATTGTAATAGAAAATTAATCAACACTTTGTGATCAGTGTTATAGTATAAAGGAAAATAACTTTTCCAGTATTTTGTATGATTATGCAGATGGAGATTTGAGAGCAAAAACATACATGCACACAATCATCACTGACCTGGCCAGTAGTACATGTAGGCCTTCCTGCCTAGTTTCTGCACTGTCACCCAGAGTGGTTCAGCACCGTTCCACCACATCGGTAAGCGGCTGCCTGGATTGGTTCCAATTAGAAATTCCTCTGACGAGACCTGATCCCACATATAATTCCCTGTCATCTGATGCGCATCACAGTGGCGACCTGGTACATCAAAGAAATGTTTCAGATGGACTGTAGGTTATATGAGACTGAATTATATTAGGTTAAAAATGAAAAAAAATTGTAAGCAGCTAAATCATAAGGTGAAATCTTAATTTACCCTGGTCGTCTAAAAATGATTTCATTGTTCAACTATGTTTCTTTATCTGTTCATCTTCAGGAACAACCCTATCTACCTCAGAAAGCTGACTGAGAACATGCTAAGATGTGCAAAGCTGTCAACTAAGCAAGAGGTGCCTACTTTGAAGAATCTAAACTATAAACCATATTCTGGTTTAACATTTTTTTTGTTCACTAAATAATTCCATATGTACTTTTTCATAGTTTGGATGACTTTAGTATTAATCTACAATGCAGAAAAATTGTAGGTGTGTCCAAACTTTTGACTGGTAATGTACATACTAGCTTGCCAGGGTTCTTTGGGAAGAAATCTGAATAAACACATTCAGAACTTGGTTAAATCATGTAGATCTCCACACTCACACATCAGACTGACAGCCTGGAGCTGTAGAACTGTAAGGTAGAAATGTTACTGCTGTGTCACTATGCTGTCCTACATTATACTGTATATCATATTACACATTAAACTGTGCCAGACCTTCACTATACTTTATAGCTCAAACCAGTTGTCTGTCAATAATAACTTAGTCATAAATGTCATTGATACACTTTTCATGAGATGAAAAGTCATTTCCGTATAATGCTGTTCAACAAGAAGTCAATGTTGACCCACCACAATCATGCTGTCATTATGTAGTTTTACAAAACAGTATGTGTGCTATGTAAAAAGAAACAGCTAACAAACATTAGTCACTAGGCTATAACTGAACAGGCAAGAAAGCAAGTGGTTTCGGCTGGTTTCTTCTCATATTGTTTCAATGTCTGAAAAAAAGCCCTCCTTTCAGCCTGTTTTGAGAGCAGTGGAACCAAAAGGCTTCTCTCATAGTCATAGGCTTTGACTTCATTGTTGTCTTTTTTTTTGCCATTGCCTGGGTGTGATTACTAGGACTGACTCCAACCCATGTTGAGGGGGAAATGAATAAGCCTAAGCAAAACAATCGCCATCAGCAAATCATCTTTGCACAACTACAGTGATTGGGAAAGGCTGTTCTGTGACTCTGTGTGTGATAATCCTCTGTGGGGACTGTTCCACTAAGACCCAGATAAAGAAAGCTTTCTGAAGTAGAAAGATAGAAAAGACTAAGTTTTGAAAAGCAAGAAGCATTAAGAATGCACCAAACACAAGACCAAGGCAACTGAACGAATACTGCTGTGTTCATATAGTAAGTCATCAAGTTATAAATGGATAAATGTGACTTTCTCACGTTAATATATACTGGTCCAGACTCCTACATTCAAGTTTCATGTTCCTGCAGATGGCATTTTATTTCAATAAACCTAATGTCCTTGTTGATAACCGCTTTTCTACACTCAAAACATAATTATCTAGCTTATTATAAACAGACTCCTCGCATGGCCTTGTATTTTTTACATTTATATTTATGGCATTTAGCAGACGCTCTTATCCAGAGCGACTTCCAAGAGTTCTTAGCTCGGAATATCCAAAGCTAATGCTGGTAGACCTGAAATCACAGTACTTTAAGTTATGTTACTGCTAGGAATGAGCCATAAAATTCCAAATAAAAAAAAATAGTACACCTAAACTACGCAAATCCAGTGAAAAACATGACATAGACAATAAAATAACTGCTGTAAGTGCAGTAAGAGCTTTACTAGATGCAAAGGTAGTGTTGAATTGAGTTAGTACTCATTTACATACTCTTGAAAGAGGTGGGTCTTCAAGATGGCGTTTGAAGTCAGCAAGTGACTCTGCTATTCGGACACTCAGGGGGACTTCATTCTACCACCTTGGTGCCAGGACAGAAAAGAGTCTGGACACTTGCCTACCATGCATCCTGGATGATGGTTCTCAAGCCATACTTGATGCATGAAAGGCTCTGGGTACGCATCAGGCTTTGATCATTGCCATCAGCTAGGGAAGGGATGAACCATTATTGGCTTTGTAGGCCAGCATCAGAGTTTTATATCTGATGCGGCTGCTACAGTAAGCCGGTGAAGCGACAAGGGAGTGAAGCAAGGGAGTGACATGGCTGAACTTGGGAAGGTTGAATACAAGGCGAGCTTCAGCATTCTGGATCAGTTGCAAGGCCGATGCTACACAAGGCCAGCCAAGAGGGCATTGCAGTAGTCTAGTCTTGAGATGACAAAAGACTGAACATGTATCTGGGTGGCCTCCACTGAGAGAAATGGTTATATTCTCTGAATGTTGTAAAGGAGAAATCTGCATGTCAGGTTAATAAAATGAGCCGCGAAAGAGAGCGGATCATCGACAACTACTGCTTCTGTAGATAGAGTGGTCTCAGGGTATTTTGTTATCAGCAGAGAGCTATCTGTAGCTGGAACAGTTTGAGCTATTAATAGTATGATAAATCCAGTATACAACCTAGTATCAATGTTTACAAAAAGATTAATATAAAAGTATTTATAACAGTACAGTTGCAGCATATTCAACAATTTTCCAAATGACAGAGAAAAATAAGTCTATATTAAATCATATTTAAGGGAATGATTAAAGAAGATTTTTAATGTGTTTGTTTGTTCTTCTATAAACAGGTTTTCCTGTTTTTTTCCATCAAGTATACCCGATTCCATCTTTTCAACACATTAAAAAGCAAATTATTCTATTCTACACTAAAATGTCTTTACAAAACCGTAACACGTTTTCTCAAGTTTTCTGACATTTTGAATCACTATTTATTAATTTGACTCTGGGTAAAATAGCCTACAATATAAGAAATGCACACTTTGTTATGTTATTAGTATGAAAAGTACTTTTGTTCAAGGATAAGCCATTAGCTGTGCCGAGGTCTTATAGACAATGGTGACATTCATCCATGGCAATAACTATGCTCACTGTCATAATTATAGCACTTTGATATTGCTGACCTCTATGTACTTTGTTCTGATTAGAAGTTACAGCCTATGCAAAAGCCATATATCTTATAAAATCTTGGATAAGCAAACAAAATTCCATGCAGACTTAGATTAGAGGAGTCAAAGATCTTCTGCTGTGTGTTTTTCCTATGTTCTTTTTCTCTTCCTAGTTCCTGTTTTTCACCATATATTTTATAAATGATAAATCATCATGCTTGTTATGTTTGAAATGCCTTTTTCTTAGGCGTGAGCTTTTAAAATGTTGTTTAATTGTTACACATACAGTATATAATAAACATTTAGGTTGACATGGGAAAAATAAAAGAAATAATGTCTATCCCTGTATGTAACATGAAACAGTATGAATCTGATATAAGCAAAATTATGCACAAATGAATACTGCAGAGCTCCTCGTTTGGGAAGAAAACAATACAAATCATTTGGAGTAACTTTTGAAAGACTTCAAAATAAAAATAATTATGAATTATTCTGTCAGATTCATCATCATCACTTCTGCAGGTGGAAGCACCTTGTTAATGAGATGTGTACAGATAAGAATGGCCAGGAAGCTGACAGGAAGGCCACGGTAACTTAAATAACATAAAGATGGCCTACAACAGCAAGAGGTGCCACTGGGTTCCACTCTTGTCAGTTAAGAGCAGATATCTGAGGCTGCAGTGAGCACAGGCTGACCAAAACTGGACTGTTGAAGATTGGAAAAGGGTGCATTGACAACTCTTCCAGGAGGTCACAAAAAACAGACAGACATCTAAAGACCTGTGGGCCTCACTTGCCTCAGTTATGGACAGTGTACATGAATCCACAATAAAAAAAATAGCATCCATGGGAGTTGCAGGGTGCAAAATGCTGCTGACCAAAAAGAACACAAAGGCTCATTTCACATTTGACAACCCACAAGATTTTGGGATAATATTCTGCGGACTGATGAGTCAAAGGTGTAACTTTTTGGAGACCATGGGTCCTGTTATATCTGGTGTAAAGCTAATGCTGCATTTCACCATAAGAACGTGGTGGTGGTGGTAATGTGATGGTATGGGGCTGTTAGCATCTACAGAACCTGAATAACATGTCATAATTGATAGCACCATGAATTCTGATCTCTATCAGAAAATCCTGAAGGAGAATGTCTGTCCATCAGTTCGTGATTTAAAGCTCAAGCGCAGTTGAGTTATGCAGCAGGACAATGATCCAAAGCACATAAGCAAGTCTACTTCTACAAGGCTCCAAAGAAACAAAATTAAGTTTCTTTAAGTCCTTGACTTGACTCCCATTAAGATGATGTAGCAAGATCTTAAACGGGCAGTTCATGATCGAAAACCCTCAGTTTTAGCCGAATTAAAACAATTGTGAAGGGAAGAGTGGGCCAAAATTCCAACACAGTAATGTAAAAGACTCATCACCAGTTATCACAAAAGTTTGATTGCACTTGTTACCAGTTATTAGGTTTAGGAGGGCAAGTTGCATTTTCATGTGTGCTGAAGATTTTGAATAAATATTTATGTGCAATAAATGGAATGATTATTTAAAAGCTGCGTTTTGAGTTTGTTCGTTGTCTTTATTTTAAATGAAAATTAATTTGATCTGAAACATTTAAATGCGACAAATTGGCAAAAATACAAAAAAAGCAAAAAAGAAATTGGAAAGGGGCAAATATTTTGTCATGGCACTGTATATATGCTGTAACAGCACATTTAGTACCTGATTAATGGAAATAAGACAGTTATATATTACAGATTGTGCAAGCTTCTCCATGTTAACTTTTTCAATAGCTCAGACAGTGGTGAACACTGTAAAAAAAAAAAGATACAGTCAGAAAGATTACAATGAAATCCAAAAAAAACCAATAATCTCTTTATAATCACAGACATACTACACATAGGGCTATAGTTTGTTTGGTGATCAAAGCGATTTATCTCACCGGTCATGAGGGAGTAATAATTGGGGTAGGACAGACTCGGAAAGTCTGGAGTCATGTAATCCACTTTGACGCCGTTGTACACAATTTCTCTGAATCCCGGCAGGTTCTGTAGATCATCCATGTAGTCATAACGGAAACCGTCGATGAGGAAGACTAAAAGTTTTCGTTCAACCTTACAGCGGCATCCAGATACGAGAAGAAAAGCGACGAAGAAAGCACACGATGAGCGCACGAGACTCGGCATGGTGCAGACTGAGCCTGAGGAGAAAGTGAGCCAAGTGCACAGAGAGCTAGGACAAAGTGCACACAACGTGAGAAGTGAACAAGGACAAGGAGTCAGTGGGGCGGAACGAGAAACAGAGGCTTTGCAGGAAAAACAGGGATGAATGAGATTAGGTTCCCCAAAAACGCTCAGCCCAACGATTATAAATGATAATCTCAGTGATGCAAATTATTACAGTCCCACAACATTTACATTTATGGCATTTGGCAGACACCCTTATCCAGAGTGATTTACATTTATCTCATTTTATACAACTGAGCAGTTGAGGGTTAAGGACCTTGCTCATTCAGTAACCCAACACCTTTACCATTGAGTCACCCCTGCCCCAACAAATATAACTTTTCACCACGACCGACATACTGTGATTCTTCCCAGTTCCTTGACAAGCACAAGCATCTGTTTCCATGCAGCATGTGAAAGTGCTACACGTTTGATCAGGCTACAGTGTTATAAGTTGCGTTATTCTAGGTTTTGTAACTCTGACCTCGGGTCAACTGGGACAGATAAGCTTATGTTAAAAAAACGTATGTTGTTATTAACATAGACATATATGGACAAAAGTATTCAGAAGCCTGACCATTACACCAACAGGGACTGTAATGACATTGTATTCAAATACATACAGTACACTTTAATATGGAGCTGGTCCCCCTTTTGAAGCTACAACACCTTCCACTCTTCTTGGATGGTTTTGAAACCACTTGGATCTGGCAGGCAATCTCCGTTCCACTTCATCCCAGTGGTGCTCAATGGAGTTGAGGTCAGGGATCTGTGTGGGCCAGTCAAGTTCTTCCTCACCAAACTCATCAAACCATTTCTTTATTGTCTTTGCCTTGTGCACTGGGACACAGTCATGTTGGAATAAAAAAGAGCCTTCGCCAAACTTTGTCCAAAATGTTTTGTTATGCTGAAGCATTAAGATTGCCCTTCACTGGAGATGGCCTTGGTCAAACCCTGAAAAAAAGCCTCACACCATTATCCCTCCTCCACCACAACTTTACAGTTGGCACAGTGCAGTTGGGAAGGCAAACCCAGACTCATCCATCAGACTGCCAGACAGAGAAGCGTGATTCATCAGTCCACAAAACACAGGCTTGCATGCAGTTGCTCAGCCATGGAAACCCATTCCATGAAGCTCCCACCACACAGTTTTTGTGCTTATGTTAATGCCAGTGGAAGCTCTGACTCACCTATGGAATCAGCAGAGTACTGGTGACTGTTATGCACCATGCGGCCTTAGCAGTTGCTGACCCCACTCTGTGATTTTACGTGGTCTTCCACTTCGAAGCTGAGCTGCCGTTGTTCCTAAACACTTCCACTTTCTAATAATATCACTTACAGTTGTCAGAGGAATATTCAGCAGGAATGAAATTTCATAAAACATCTCATTGCAAAGGTGGCATCATATAACAGTAGCATGCTTGAAGTCACTGAGCTCTTCAGAATGACCCATTTTGTATCACAAATAGTTGCAAATGGAGATTACATGGCTAAGTGCTTTATACACCTGTGGCAACGGGTCTGATGGAGCCTTCCAGCCCCCCACGGCAATCACCAAGTTAACGCCCAGGTAGGAGGGCTTCAGTATCTCGTGTCGTGGGAGGGATATGGACCAGAACAAAACTCCTGGATCACAGCAAACAACATCCTACATCCTATGCTCACCCAAGAATTCCACGCTAGACACACCCACAAACCAGGTCCATGCAGAAAGAGGATAAGGGCTCCCAGAATTAGCCCCTAGGGGCTCTGTCATGTCCACGACTGCCAGAGGTCACCCGAAATGCCCTGTGGGAAAACTACAAGCACGGAATACAGTCTGCCTTGCAAATCAGGCACACCTCTATGATAAGGTCATTAAGCTGCACTGAGGAGTATAAAAGAAGCCCATCCAGCACTCCTCAGTGTGGATCAATGATCATCTTACCGACTCCACGCTAGTTGTCTTGACGAATCTCTCACCCTTGAATTCAAGTTAAGTATTTCAGCTATTTATTCTACTTGTGCTACTCAGCTGTGTTTTATGTTTTTCCCTAGAGCCCCGTGCCAGAGCTTGGTGTGTACCCTCACCCTTGCTACGTTTTGGATCCTCTGAGCTTTGGACTGTGTTTTGCTTGGTAGTTTGTCCCTGCTTCCCACTATTAAGACCACACTCTGTGCCTTTTTGCTTTTGGACTCTGTGACTCATTCTTGTATGAACTCTGTGAACTTGGTTGGTTTCCCGCGATATAATAAATTGTCTGCTCTTGACTCCAACCTGTATGGGAACATTACATTGATATCATATTTTGATAAGGAGCAGAAAGTTGACCTTAAAAAGCTTAGAAAAAAATCATACTTTGGCTATTTTTTTTTTATTTAAGTTATTAAATTGCCAAAAGTCCAAAGGTCTTAGACCAGTAGTGGAAAAAAAAGTTTCTATTTTGCATTGGGGTTTTTTTCACTGAATATAAGAGGAAGTTATTTAAAGAATTATGATATCCCAAACCACACTGTCGCTCAGTTTAATAAAAGGAAAATGTGATATAATGTAATTATATACATGTACATTATATACAACTACATGTACTCCTCTTACAGCACTTGAGTTCACTGTAATGGTATTTTATTTATTTTAAAAGTTTCAAGTTTCAAGTTTATTCTATTTATATAGCCCCTTTAAAAAAAAAAAGAAAAGTGTTCACAAAAGTGCTTTCCAAAAAAGAGACTATAAAAAGACTATAACACACCATAGTCCATGTACACAACACAACAATGACAGAGCTCTCAGCTACTATAGTATGCCAAGGAATAAAAATAAGTTTTCAATTTGGTTTCAGATCAAGCTACCAATGATACTCCCCTAATATCCAACAGGACTGCAATCAATAGGGCTTGATGTAGGAGGGAGCCAGGCCATTTAACTTGGTATTGTACCCTAAAATGCACAGGTAGCCATCCTAAAAAGATCCTAAAATGGGGGTGATGTGATTTCTTTTCTTCACAGCCACTAAAAGACTGGCTGCTGCAGATTGAACCAGCTGTAAAAGGCAAATAAATGCCTTGCTTAATCCGAAATATAACACAATAATCCAGCCGAGAGGAAATAAAAGCATGAACAACTGTCTCTCAATCATGTTGAGACAGAAAGCGATTGACATAGCTGGAAAAAAAACAGCTTCTGATCACAGTACAGATTTTTTGGTCAAACTTTAGTTCAGTGTTGAAAATAACTCCCAGATTTCTTATGTGGAGTTTAACATGTAGCTCTAAAAGTTCTCAAATCATATACAGTACAGGCCAAATGTCTGGACACATCTTCTCCTTCAATGCGTTTTCTTTATTTTCATGACTATTTACATTGTAGATTCTCACTGAAAGCATCAAAACTATGAATGAACACGTGGAGTTATGTACTTAACAAAAAAAGGTGAAATAACTGAAAACATGTTTTATA
>JAOTRJ010000038.1:20001983-20015102 GCA_028564905.1 Leptodoras praelongus | reverse complement strand
GTCCGCGTGCTCCAGTTTCCTCCCACAGTCCAAAGACATGCACGTTCGGTTGATTGGTGTCTCTAAAGTGGCCCTGGTGTGTGTGTGTGTGTGTGTGTGTGTGTGTGCGCCCTACGATGGATTGGTGCCCTGTCTAGGGTTGTTACTGGCTTGCACCCAAAGCTTCCGACTAGGCACTGGCTCTCCCGTGACCCTGAAAAGGAATGAATGAATGAATGAATGAATGAATGAATGAATGGATCAGGTACCATCAGATTGCTGGTCTCTCTAGTGAACCAGGAGCATGAATGAAAACCCCTGTGTGGGTGGAAAGAAAGTGCCAGATATATAGAGCCCAGAAAGAGATTCTTTCCAGTTTTATGTGAATCCTAAAGGGCACCCTGAGTAATGTACCACATTGTAATTCCTGTGGAGGTTATTTATTGTTATGACTGCAAAATGTGAGTGCCACTATCAGCTAAAATATGCATGAATATTGCCTAATTAAACACGAGCTAAGCTACACTAAGAGATATATCTAAATTGAACAAGCTGTCTTTTTAGTAAACAACTGCTGTGACCTGGTATTAAAAAGACATTATGAAACAGTAATAATTAACAGAGATGGTTTATAGGCGAGAGCAATTCTCTGAGCATGTTTGAGTTGGTCCAAGTTTCAGAATGATTTTTCTGTGTTCTCAACAAATCTGTGTCAAAAAGTGTTTTTAGGAAATAGAGTACTGTGCAAAAGTTTTAGCAGTTTAAGCAGGTGTGGAAAAATGCTGTAAACTAAGAACTTTGCCGTCACTAATTTATCAGGCTTTTCTAGCAAGTTTTTCAACTAACCCTCTGTCTGTTCAACCCCTCCCATGGGGAAAGTGGTAACATTGCACATCCTATCACTTTCGGTGAAGAAACATGGTTATTCTATCTTACATATTTGGTCAATTATTTAGCAAAAAACAAACCGCTTTAGGTTGTGCCCCGCTCTCCCCCATTCAACAAAGGGTACATTTTAAATGTCTAATTCACAGGTTTCAATTAAAATTTTTAATTTAGATTCACAGGTTTCAATTTAAATCGGGGACATTTTGAGAGCGAGAGAGAAACTTTTTAATCACATACTTGCATTTTAAAGCTACTTAGCTTGACTACATGGATAGTATTATTAGATGTTATTCATTCATTCATTTTCTTAACCGCTTATTCCTTTTCAGGATCATGGGAGAGCCAGTGCCTAGCCGGCAGCATAGAGCACAAGGCAGGAATAACCCTAGACAGGGTGCCAATCCATCGTAGGGCGTACACACACACACACACACACACACACACACTCACACACACACACACTAGGGCTACTTTAGAGACACCAATCAACCTAACATGCATGTCTTTGGACTGTGGGAGGAAACCGGAGTACCCGGAGTAAACCCACGCGGACATGGAGAGGACATGCAGACTCAACACAGAAAGGACCCAGACCGCCCCACCCGGTGATCGAACCCGGGACCTTCTTGCTGTGAGGTGACAGTTCTACCCACCGAGCCACCATGTCGCCCCTATTAGATGTTATTGTATTATATTTAAAATAAAAAATATTAGGTACTCTTAAGAAACCTCAGAGAATATAATAATTCAGATTCCCCCTCTCATTTCTACTCATTTCTAAAAATGATCTAATTTACTAGCAATGAACTAGCCTATATATCTATATATACTATATATCTCTGTCCGTATCCAAAAACTTCATGCCTTTTCATAAAAGCACAGAACTCCATAGATAATTGAAATGGGAATGCTGTTGAGTTGGGAAATGGACCTGTGTTTTCTGCATTTTTATGAAGGTGATGATGTAGAGATGTTCCTAGGCCAGTTTAATAGTTTCTTTAACATTAGAAAAAGAAAAAAATAAATAATAAATAATTCCTCTTCTTTCTTTTCTTCTTCTTCTTCTTGTTATTGCCATCATCAGACACAGAGAGATAGAGAGAGATAGAGAGAGATTCAGACACAGACAAAAATGCATACATAAGTAGCAGCGTCTCCTTTTCTCTCTCTAAGTGGTGTGCCAGTGGTGTTCCATTATAATACAATCAGGTTTACTAGCAAATGTTGCCAGTGTTCTCTGATTACTGCTGAGCCACTTCCATTTTCTTGCTGATTACCATCTTGGCATCCATACTCAAATGAAGGCAGTTTACAAAGTTTTCCTTTTGGCATATTGCTCATATAATAATATGTTTTTGTATTAACTAGGATTTGAAATTTGATTCTGTGCTTACACTTAAAAAGCAGAAGAGGGAAATGGGGTGGCTCAGTAAATGCAGAATGAATCTGAATTCTACCACGGAACTGTAACCGTCTAATAGGCTTTGCTGGTAATGCAACTAAGAACACAATGGTCTGTCAAATTGCAGATGTAGAGGATGCAGGCAAAAGGTGATAATGAGAATCTAAAAGGTGATAAGAAGATAACAAGAAGAGGTAAAAGGCGATGTGCCATTGTAAACCAGGACTGCAGGGTACTCATTTTGTGGAAAGTTGCATATACAATATAAATACATAATCTGAATCGGCAATAGTGCACGCTCAGAAATACAGATACTGTAATATGTCTGACTACTTGTCCCTGAGGTGGTACTATCAAGATTACTTCTTTACATATCATCTAACATACATAATTGGACATTTAAAGCTTTACCACTCCAGTGTGAAGAAAAATACAATGCAGTGCCAAGGCTTAAAAGGTATCCATACCCCTTAAACCTTTCCACATTTTTTCACATTACATCCACAAACCTAAATGTATTTTATTGGGATGTTATGTGACAGATAGATAGACCAACACAAAATAGCAAGTAATTGTGAAGTGAAAAGAAAATGATTTAAAAAAATTGTAATACATAAAAATCTATGAATACTTTTGCAAGGCACTTTATTTCTCAGAGTGGAAAGGTCATTCTTTTTACACCAGAAAAAAATGGTATAATAAGAATGTCCTCCACATAGGATGAATTCACAACCATATCTAACTAAATAAATTGTGTTTTTGAAACACAGTTGTGTTCTGAGACATTATGTGATTGGTGTAGTCTGCTGGATATGTCAAGTGGACATACAGTATATGCACAAAAGCATTGGGACACCTACACATTACACCTACAGGAGCTTTTATGACATCCCATTCTAAATCCACAGGCATTAATATGCAGTTGGTTTCCCCCTTTGCAGCTTCTAACAGCTTCTTCTGGGAAGGCTTTCTACAAGATTTTGGAATGTGTCTGTGGGAATTGTTGAGCAATCATCCAGAAGAGTATTTGTGAGATCAGATTGATGTTCTTCTTCTTCCCAAAGGTGTTTGATGGGGTTGAGGCCATGGCTCTGTGCAGGCCTGTCAAGTTCTTCCACACAAAACTCACCCACCCATGCCTTTAAGGACCTTGCTTTATGCAATGCAGCACAGTTATGCAGGAACAGAAAAGGCCATCTCTAAACTGTTCCCACAAACTTGGAAGCATACACTTATCCAAAATGTCTTGGTATGATGAAGCGTTAAGATTTCCCTTCACTAGAACTAAGGGGACTAGGCCAAGCCCTGAAAAACAACCCTGTAGCATTATCCCTCCTCCACCAAACTTCACAGTTGGCACAATACAGCTGCTCGGCCATGGAAACTCATGCCATGAAGCACATGTTGCACAGTTTTTGTGCTGGGTTGGAACTCAACAGTTATTGAGTCAGCAGAGCATTGATTTTTATGCACTATGCACATCAGTGATTCTGCTTTGTAACATTACATAGTCTGCCACTTTGTGGCTGAGTTGCTGTGGTTCCTGAACACTTCAGTAATATCACTGACAGGTGATTGTGGAATATCTAGGAGGGAAGAAATTTCACAAACTGACTTGTTGCAATGGTGGCATCCTACAGTACCATGCTCAAATTCAGTGAGCTCTTTAGAATGACCCATTTTTTCACAAACTGCATGGCTAGGTGCTTGATTTTATACACCTATGGCAATGGCACTGAATGAAACACCTGAATTCAATGATTAAAAGGTGTTTCCCAATACCTTTGGCCATATTGCTTATAGTTATTAATGACAGGCTCAAGCCTGAAAGGTTACAGGAAGCTTAAATATCCATCTGCCATTCTGTTCTGTTTGTGTAAGAGAAACTCACTGGCTCTATTTGCGTCCTGCCAAGCAGTCCATGAACTAATCTAACCAATTACAGATACCACTGACAGGTGAGGTAAGGCCAATACCAATCTTCTGCTCTAGTTAATAGACTCTGTGTTTGTGTGTGTGTGTGTGTGTGGTTGTGTGATTCATACACTGTATTTTGAACATTTGCTGTGGGAGTTATTCTACACATTAGTTCCATATCCTTCTCGGTCTGACAGGAAAGCAATAACTGTAAGGTTTTTCTTGACTTCCATGTGTTAAACATGTGGTGTAATTGAATTCTTATTAGCTGTAAACAATCCTCCTTTGGGGGACCCCAGAAAGTGTGTACATCTGCTATACCTGTGTGTGAATGGGAGTGGATGTGAATGTGTGCGTATGTGTGTATCCCTTGTTTTCCGCTTTTGGATTGTTACTCAAGGGAATCCTTCTGCCACGTTCTCAGTGCCATGCGACTGACAGCTCTAAAGCGAGAGAGACAGAACTCCCTCAACCATACCGCAACCAGCTGCTCTCCGCTGCTCTGCAGGTTTAGCTCAAAGCTGTTCAGATGGCTGGTCTGGCTCACACATTCCTCACAGTTCACCTGTCACACTCAGACAAGTGAGAGACTCGGGGAGAACTTTTAGCCCCCACTGCATTTTCACTCTTTACTCTGGAGAGCACAAATATATTGGCTCATAAACTGGAACAGCTGAATCAGACTGCGTTGTAAAAGTTACTGTAAGAGGGATACTGACTAAAGAACAGACTGTATTGCAGTTCTGTAATTCACTAAGCCATCTCTAAAGATTTAGTTGAATATAGTTTGAACTATGGCTCACAGAATAGTTTTGGTATTATATGTATATATTAGTAATACTAATAGTATTAGTAGACAGTATTAGATGATTGCTTGTATGAATGATCAATGAATCAATATACAGTAATGCAGGCAATGTTTGTATTAGTGTGAATTCTTGTTTGTTGGTGGAAATATATTCAAGAATGATTTGAAATTCAGTGAGATATTGCCAAAATGCTCATGTAAAGAAGGATGACCATCCTCATACCACATTTGACTGGGCATTATACACCATCAGTCATAACATTAAAACCACCTCCTTGTACTGTAATACATCTGTTTTTCTGCAGACTTTGTTAGCCCCCTTTTACCCTGTTCATCATTGCTCAGGACCCCTACAGGACCACCACAGAGCAGGTATTATTTGGGTGGTGGATAATTGTCAGCACTGCAGTGACCCCCCTGATGTCGTGGTGGTGTGTTAAGGTGTGGTTTGCTGGTATGATTGGATCAGACACTGCAGTGCTGCTGAAGTTTTTAAACACTGTGTCCACTCACTGTCCACTATATTAGATACACATACCTAGTTCCCCCACCTTGTAGATGTAAAGTCAGAGACAGTATCTCTTCTTTTGCTGCACTGTTTGTGTTAGTCATCCTCAAGTCCTTCACCAGTGGTCACAGGATGCTACCTACAGGACACTGTTGGCTGGATATTTTTGTTGCTGGACTATTCTTAGTCCAGCCAGTCCAGCAGTGACACTGAGGGGTTTAAAAACTTCAGCAGCACTGCTGTGTCTGATCCAATCATACCAGCACAACACACACTAACACACCACCACCACGTCAGGGTCACTGCAGTGCATCCATTCATCCACACAAATAATACCTGCTCTGTGGTGGTCCTGTGGGGGTCCTGACTACTGAAGAACAGGGTTAAAAGGAACCTAACAAAGTCTGCAGAAAAACAGATGGACTACAGTCTCTATCTGTAAAACTATAAAGCACCTATATGGTCAGTGGAGCTGATAAAATGGACAAATATTGTAGATACAAGGAGGTGGTTTTAATGTTCTGGCTGATTCTGGTGTATTTCAAGAGTGGCACGGTGATGCAGTAGGTAGCCTGGTCACCTGGGTTCACCTGGGTTTAATTCCCTTTTCATGGTGCCAGCGTCCTTTCTGTGTGGAGTTTTCATAGTTTGCCTGTGTCTGCATGGGTTTCCTACAGGAGTTCTGGTTTCCTTCTATAGCCCAAAGACTCATGTATGCACTCATACAAACTGGAGATACTAAATTTCCCCTAGGTGTGAGTATGTGTGAATGTGTGAATGTGTGAATGTGTCTGTCTGTTTGCCCTGTGATGGACTGGCAACCTATCCAGGGTGTTTCCCTGCCTTTTAACTAGTGAGTGCTGGGAGAGACTCCAGCACCCCCATGACCCACTAGCAGTGTAAGCAGATTAGATGATGAGTTGAGTGAGTATGTTTCAACTTTAATAGAACCTAAGTAGTAGATGATTGCTTGTCAAAATGAAACGGAATGACTGACAATGCAACATTTCATCAAAATAACAATAATATAATACAAACATTGTTTGCATTACACAGAATAATTCAAAACCTGATCCTTGTGCATTTCTTTCCAGTCGTATGCCTACCAATACTGACTATGATTTTTGGCATAGCAACCAGCAGGTTCAGGAGAACCACATCCATTTTTAGCTACTTTATATGTTCACACAATAAGGGGGCAAGAATGTGAGATGTTGCTGGAACAAATATTCAAGGTTGAGTTTAAATCGAGCAGAATACAGACCACAAATTCACATCTAAAGAAAGAAGACTAACATTATCTCAATTAGACAAGCAGATAAAATGCCCATTTAACTGTTTGATATATTTAAACTCTTGTCTTTCATCACATGAAATGGTACCTACATTTGACAATGGTCCAGATCTTGCTGAACACCTTTCCCTGGCTGAGACAGAGCCAGTGGGCACAGCAAGTCCCGTTCTACTTTACCAAAAGTATTGAGCTGAAGCCATCTGTTTTGGCAGGCCTCTCTGATACAGCTCCATACGGTTCCCCATGCCATAGCAGAGTACGTGCTAAAATCAATACCACCCACTGACCTCTTTCATTGCACTTGGCTAAGACAGCCTAATGTAGTTGACCAAGAGAGGGCACACATCTATCTGATAGGAAGGATAAAGGTGATAGAGGCATAGTGACCTGGGAAAGTGACATTTTAATGTTTCAAGGAAAGATATAAGGTAAATCCATTTAAAAAGTAAGCACGAGTTAAAAAAAAAAAACATATGGAATATATTTTATTATTATACATCGGAATAATGAAAGAATCATCTCAAATGGAGATGTAGCTGCAACTGATGATCATTAATGCTAATGATGCAGTGTGGGGTTTCGTCTAATTCTTGACTAAAATTCACTTTGAACAGAGAAACAATGCAATTTAATACAAGGTTTAGCATGTGTCTGAAAGATTAATTTGATTGCCCACCCACTTGCAAAGATCTTTAATAAGCTTCTGTTTCCTGCACCCACACATGTATTAACATCCACTGCTATTTCTCCTAAGAACAACACTGTCGTGTTCCAAAAATATGCCATGGTTATACTGTTTAAAAACTAGTTTGCTGCCATGTTTCCTAGCAACAATACTGAAGTAGTTTTCATTTTGATGATACCTCGTTTATGTTTTCTACAGTCATGTTTTAAAATGTCACCCAGGCTCTAATAGAAGTGGGAACAACTGTCCTACCTCTTGCCTGGATTGTAGCTGTTCAAGCTTTTATCACACTGAGGAAATTATTTTGAGAATCTGGTACTAAAAACAAAAAAAAACTCCTTTTCCCTCTTCTTGTCTTATTAACTCAGCTACCGTCATGTGAAACTAAGCTGCTCAAACAAGAAAATCCCTTCTTTCTACTGTTACCAAGGAAACTACAAAAAGCTTGTTTTGGCACTCAGTTTTCTGCTCATAAGAAAAGAAAGAAAGAAAAAAAAAACTGCAATTGAAATGCAAAACTTGAGATTCAGCGCATCCCTGCCTACATACTCTCACCAAAACTGGATGCTTGAAGACTGGAAAAAATTATTTTCTAATCTTAAGCTGTCCAGTTTGCGTGAATCTGTACCCATGATAGCTTTAGATTCCTTTTCTTGTCTGACGAGTGTATTCTTCTGCTGTTGTAGCCCATCAAGGTCGAAACGGTTTGATGTTTTGTGCATGCCAAGATGGATTTAGGCTTACCATAATTATAAAGATTGATTATTTGAGTTACTATAGACCTGTATCTGCATGATTTTATGGATTGTGCTGCTGCCACACGATTGGTTCATTCACTGCATGAACGTGCAGGTGTTTAGGTGTTCCTAATAAAGTGGACGGCGAGTACAGATAATGAATCAGTGTCAGAGCTGGGTTTTTTTTTCCCCATTACATATATAACACTGTTTAAAGACAAAGTCAGTGCACAATTATTAAATAGTTGTATGTAGGGCCAGCATCTGCTTATTCATTATTTAGTAAGTAACCTAGATGCATAATACAAAACATCACTAATGAGCATGCATAATTTAGGGGCTTATCTAGGACATTGTTCAAGCATAGGAAAATGGGGCAGCAGAAATGAGATAAAAAAGAAGAAGAAGAAGAAGAAGAAGAACTTCAAGAGAATTAAGTTAAAGGGCATCTGATGTAATCCCATAGCTTTATATTTGATAAAGCACACAACTAATTTCCAGTCTTAGGGTTAGGGTTAGATTCCATGATATCGGATATCATTTTGCATTTCATATTATTTTATAATATGGCTCACGTACATTTTTTGACAAAAATACTCATTTTAAACAAGCATATCTGGTAACTCAATGTTAAAGTCTGTACGCATCAAATGACTGTAGACATAAAATGACACTTCCTTCATAAACAAGCTTAAACCTGGTTTTGGTATGGCATGTCTTGAAATTCTTGAATGCCTTAGGAAGGGATGTTGTTGATTTGATCAGTTTTCATCAAGGGAGCAATCATTTGCAATTCATCAAGCTTGAAATAATAGGTTATCACACTTTGTTTAGTTAATGACTCTTTGTATTGAGTTAGTGAGTTAAACTTGCTTTATGCAGCTACTCGGTTTAATTTCCTGTTTAATTTAAGAGTAAGTAAAATTGAACCATTGTTTGGGTACCATGTGTTTCTGTGCATTCACATTTAATGCCACTTTGCATGTTTATGTCCATGCTTCTGAGCCACAGGCATTCGTCTGTGTGTGTGTGTGTGTGTGTGTGTGTGTGTGTGTAAAATCTAATCTATGTTAGAAGTAAGTATGCTCAGTGATCTGGACTGGGAAGGGGAAAAGGGCATAAGAATGTCACAATCCCCTGCCGTTTTAACCCCCTCCCCATGACACGCCTAACATCTGCTCCTCTATACGACATGTCCAAACAGCCTCTGAATTTCAGTTATTGCAGGACTGTGAATGACCTGCACTGACACTACTTGGAATGCTACTTGGAACAAGCATTCAGCTAACAAATACATGTCTGTGAAGGTCTCCAGTCATTTAGATTTACTGGTTGTAATTTGAGTTGGCTGGGCTGTAATCTTGAAGTGGTTTTACTGCAGGGGTGACTCTTTCACCCATGATCTCAAATCATGTTACAGACAGATTTGGTGGCTCTGTGCAATTTAGGCAGACTTAATGAATCCAACTGGCCTGTGTAGATTTAAATCATCCCTTGAGTATTAGGAAGACAGCAACAGTAAATTCAATGCAGTCATTTAATTATGAAGAGGAACAAATCAGATATTCTTCAAATGCCACCTTGTCCTATACATACTAATTAGGCAGGCTGATCCTCTAGTAAAGCCCATCCCCATATCTAAAAAAATGCTTTATTACTCATATTCAGTATGAGACTTCATCAGATTATCAGACCTGAACCCATTAGAAACCATTAGGCAAGTGGCAAAAAATATATAATTCAGAATGCTAATTTGCTATTGACTATTTCACTCGTAGCCTCACTAGCAAAGAAAATACACTTCACACACATAGTAAAGAGTTAATGAGGGTGCCAGGCTTGTAGTCATGCTGTGAAAGCAGAGATGATTAAGTTTGCCATGAGAACATAATAAGATGCAGAAGTGAAGCAGATAAGCTAGAAACCCTTTACACCTGCTTTCTGCTTCTTTTGTGATGCAGACCTTGTGAGTGAGAGCTTGAGGAAAAGTGCGGAGGCAGATGGAGGGGGCGGATCTGAATGATGGCAGGAATATGAAAGCAGTCTCGAGCACTTCAGGGCATTGAGCTGGAATATACTCGAGATCACAGGCGTACTCTCGGTCCATATGAGACTGCCATGCACACCTGGGTGTCATGTGGGAATGGGCAAAAATACTTTCCCATTTTTTATGAATAATTCCATGCATGGTAAATGTAACTGCATCAAAACAAATGACAATCTACAGTAACTGAAATATAGTATATGCTAAAATAACATATGAGTGGACAAAGCTAATGTTAACATGGTGCTGGATCTCAGGGTGCCATTTGTGTCCCATTGATTTTATAATTACCACTATGTCTGTACAGATGAAAGAATGAAAGACATTTTAAACAGAATTAAAGTGTCCTTCACAACAATCTAGTCAAGGACAACAGTCAAGATCTTTTATTTGTCATTTGCACAGCTAAGAGTAACTTACCAAACATTGGGCATATATTAACAGATAAATTCTAATAAACAAAATATACAAATGGAAATCCAATTTACTCCACACAGAAAGGACCCAGACCGCCCCATCCGGGGATCGAACCCGGGACCTTCTTGCTGTGAGGGGACAGTGCTACCCACCGAGCCACCGTGTCGGGTAGTGCAAATGATCATATTAAAATACTATGTAAAAAAATGTGTGACTGAATTTAACATTTCAAGCTGTAAACACCATTTTCCACAAGTCACCCATTATATGTTATGAAAAACGCATATCCTGACAATCATAGAAAGAGGAAATGTAAGTGCTCACACTGATTTTATATAATGTTCCAATAATAGTGGCTGACATGGCCACTTTGAAAGTACAGATAAATTAATTAATTAATTTCTTAACTAGCTATTAGAACGTCCTTAATGTCCTCGTGCCATTATCACGGATGGCGGTGCTGCGTATTCTGCACAAAATGCACTCACTGTCAGAAAAAAAAACCTTAAAGAAAAGATTTGTTGCCTGAGATGGGATAACACATTTCTGGAATAGTGAAATGCATCTTTTCTTAGAAAAAATGTTGAAAAAAGTTTCCTTCTGAAACCACGCTGCGCTGTTTGACAGGCTAATTATACTGTCCTTTTGCTTTATTATTTATTAATATTTCTGTACCACAAATGTGAATATGCATTTATATGCCTTTTAGGAAGACTATACTAATACTGGGTAGGGGTTCCCTTTGTTCCCAAAACAGCCTCAGCTCTTCGTGACCTGGATTCCACAAGATGTTGGAAATGTTCCTTTGAGATTCTGGCCCATGACTGCATCGCACAATTCCTGCAGATTTTCAGCCTCACTTTCATGCTTTGAATCGCCATTGTACCACATTCCAAAGCAGTGGCAGACCCGGGCTGTTTGAAGGATGGGGGAAAAACATAAAAAGGGCAGTAGCATTTTAGTCTACTGTGTCTAGGCTAAAAATGTGACACAGTTTTCTATAAACACACTTAAATTGTACATATTGTAGTATTTAGTAATGCCTCATTGGTCTTTACAGCTTCAAAAAAAAGCTTGCTGTATTAAATATATCACACACAAGTAGGATTGGAACATTCTAGATGTTTAGTATGGCTAAAACTGAAAACTTAAATGGATGGACTAAATGTACATTCTTAACAATGGAAAATGTTGCAAACTTTATTGTGTCACTGATGGCAACTGTGTCATACTTTATTTTATACTATTAAATACAGATACCCGATCATAAGCTACAGTACATTGTACATTGAAATAACAGGGACATAAGTGCATAAGATTACATCCTGAGTCTAGCAGTGTCCCAAAGGTGCTATGAACTCATTGTCATATTCATGAAACCAGTTTGAGATGACTTTTGCTTTGTGACATGGTGAATTATCATGCTGGAAGTAGCCATTAGAAGATGAGTAAATTGTGGCCATAAAGAGATGCACATTTTCATCAACTGAACTCACATAAGCTGTGGCATTCAAGCGATAATTGATGGATATTAATGAGCCCAAAGTGTGCCAAGAAAACGATCCCCTCATCATTACCCCTATCACCTCCAGCAGCATAGACTACTGACACAAGGCAGGTTGGGTCCATGGAGTCGTGCATATGGTGCCAAATTCTGACCCTACCATCTGTGTGCCTGAGCAGAAATTCATCAGAAATTCATCAGACCAAGCTATGTTCTTCAACTATCCAGGTTTGGTGAGCATATGTCCACTGCAGCCTCAGTTTTCTCTTCTTGGCTGACAGAACAGGAACCTGATGTGGCCTTCTGCTGTTGTAGCCCATCCACCACAAGGTTTGATGTGCTGTGCATTCTGAGATGATTTTCAGCTCACCACAATTGTACTGGGAATCTATCTGAGCTACTTTTCCTTTTTTCTGTCAACTTAAACCAATCTTGCCATTCTCCACTTTCACGAGCAAGGTGTTTCTGTCCACCAAACTGCTAGTCACCGGATGCTCTTTCTTTATCGCAAGATTCTGAGTAAACTTAATTAAACTTAATTAATTTGTGATTTGGATACGTAGTACAGTACCAGTCAAAAGTGTGGACACACCTTCTCATTCAATTCTTTTTTTTTCTTTTTTTCCTACATTGTAAATGAATACTGAAGTCATCCAGACTATGAAGGAACACTTAAGGAATCATGTAGTAAACTTAAAATTGTTAAAGAAAACAAAATATGTTTCAGATTTTAGATTCTTCTATATAAAGTCGGCACCTTTTTCTTTGATTACAGCTTTGCACACTCTTGGCGTTCTCTCACTCAGCTTCATGAGTTTATCACCTGAAATGATTTTCCAACAGTCTTGAAGGAGTTCCGAGAGGTGCTGAGCACTTGTTGGCTGATTTGCCTTCACTCTGCGCTCCAACTCATCCCAAACCATCTCAACTGACTGA
>JAOTRJ010000038.1:19772119-19788618 GCA_028564905.1 Leptodoras praelongus | reverse complement strand
AGGTCACCCCACCCGGGGATCGAACCCGAGTCCTTCTTGCTGTGAGGCGACAGCGCTATCCACTGCACCACCGTGCCGCTGAGTTCAAGGTGTGATGTTAAAAGACAACTACTGCTAGTGGTAGGTGGTTGCAGTTTGACAGATTTGGCTACTGATATAATAATGTGAATACAATACGAATACATGGATACTGAATCCCGTTCATGTATACCTCTGACAAATGTAAGCACGTGTATTATCTGGTTCACTACTGTAACTGCTTAATAATAAATACATGTGTAAAATGCATATTTAAAAATGTAAACATTTTTAATGCAAATGTAAAAATGAATCCAATTAAAAATGTATATAAATGAAAAGTATGAAAACATCTATACTATACTATACTATACTATACTATACTATAAATTGCTAGCAAGGGACAGCAAACGAACCATAAAAAAAAAAAATTTAATGTAAGGTGTGATGCTGTGCTGTGGTCGGACATTAAGGGGCTGCGGCAGCTTAGTTCCCCTTACAGGAGAACTCCATCTCCCAGCAGCCCCCGGGGCAATTTAGCGCAACAAGAGACACCAGTGCCTTGGCCTATTTAAAGAGTCCTTTGGCTTCTCTCGACCATTTTCTCGCCACTTCTCTCATACCTAGCGCTACGGCGTGAGGTAATCGGTCTCCATTTTGTAGAGTGGAGACTACAGGGGTAGGACTTCAGTCTGAGGTAATATAGTAGGATCACTCTCCTATCTTTAATTTTGCTCTCTAATCAAACACTGCACTGTCTATGCTGCCCTGAGCAGTGGCAATCCTTTGCTATAAACCGCTACAGCGTTGTTTCAGTTTCTCTCCGCGCTGCTCTCTGCCTTCACAGGTTTCCATAGGAGGCGCCTTTTTCTGCGCTATTTCATTCATTCTTTTATGCCAACCTTCATTCATGAGATGCCGTTTTGTTTGAAACCATGAGGTCGGCTTTTACTTTTGAGCTTATTTCTCTTATGGTCTTCGGAGTTGTTCGTTTTGCTCAGCGGTAACTCACAGCCTCTTCACACTGACAATCTGATGATTTGATTCCCCCTCCTCATGCTTTTTGAAAATATTCCTTTTATTTTTCCCAGGGTTATAGATAGATAGATAGATAGATAGATAGATAGATAGATAGATAGATATATACACACACACACATACATATAGAATAGATAGATAGATAGATAGATAGATAGATAGATAGATTCCCCCAATAAATAAATGTATATTTATTTTAACCCTGTTCCATTTATTTCCCCCTTATTTCTCCCTCCCGGCTCCCCCGTGACCCTGAAAAGGAATAAGCAGCCAAGAAGATGAATGAATGAATGAATTATTATTGGATTTGTGCTTCATTCAACTGACACACCTATTCAGTTTGCATACAATAGACATGCAAGACAAAACTGGTTATTATAAAATGCAATTATAATACCATTCTTTAGTATATACTGATCAGCCATAACATTATGACCAACTCCTTTTCTCTACACTCATTGTCCATTTTCTCAGTTCCACTTACCATATAGATGCACTTTGCAGTTCTACAATTACAGACTGTAGTCCATCTGTTTCTCTACATACTTTTAGTCACCTTTAATGATTTGATATGAACAAATCAGTACTTATTGACGATTTACAATTAACAAGTGTTTATACATGATAGTGCATCTCATTGTTACTGTGTGTATATACTAACTAATGAATGTATGAATTAATGTGGTAAATGAGTCACATAGAGTCAAGCGATCAACTCTAATCCCCATATGAATGAGCATGACCTTTATTTGTCCCTCAAGCTTCATATCAGACTAAAAGGAAAACCACCCTCTCCCATAACTCTCCCAAACTCTCTGGCTCGCTTTGACCCAATATTAGCCTTTAGCTAAATAATTTACATAAATGCATGTAACTGGATAAACTGCAACAGAAGTTCTGCTCCAGGACCTGCCCTGGTTCATGTTGGAGACAACTAGACTTAGTTCACTACTGCCAGGATTTTTTGTTCTGTTGTAACACATTCCTGGGTCAGCATCCAGACCATGGGCCACCCCTGATTCATTTACACATTAACAATGACGTGACCTATCAGTTATAAGCATTTGTCAACTGTCAAATTCTGAACAAAGAGTGAGTTGTCTGCATCTCTCAGTGATGTATTAAAGTTATTAGAAAGTGTACTACACCGTTTCTGTAATAAATGCAAGGAGTCAGAATTGGTTACTATTAATTAAAATGCCTCAAATAGGCTAAAAATCCCAATTGTGTTGTGAAAAATGCAAGCTAGCAGTGAATTTGCTACTGATATATGCAATAGCAGGAGGACATAGGAGAATTTTCATGTGGCATATTCAGAGTGCCTGGCATTTTAGGGTAAACAAAAGGTTCATGTGTCCTTTCTGGTACTTTCAAAAGGCATGTAAAGCATAGGAAATTAAATTTATTATTGTATATACAGTATATTGTACATGGAGCATGGGTACTTTAAGTATGGCAAACATTTGTCTGGAAAATGAGAGAACTGCCATTCTTATCATGATCCAGCTGAAATAGCTGACATCTGTATGCTGTGTTATATTTCCCAGAACAGCCTGAGGGAAACAATGCACTCCACCTCATACTGGTAGATCTTATCCTATCTACAGGTATGCAATTGATGTATATCCTACACAGCATAAAATGCACTTATATGACACTAGTAATATCCTTACTGCTGTGCATGGTCTTATCTGGGATTGCCTGGGATGTATCCAAGCATTACATTTAAAAAAAGCATATTGTTCCAGCGTAAACCTTCCAATAAAGCTCAAAGGAATGAACAAACCTAGCTAAATCTCTCTGATCCTTACAGCAGACAGAAGGAGTTATGGGGTTGACCAAGTATGGGCTGGTATCTAAAAGGTTTTTTAGTTATAGCTGTATGAGCTTTATCTCTCTCTCCTTCTTTCTGTTGCTTGTTAAATCCCACACTGCATTTTATATTCATGGAACCACTGTAAGTGTAATTCTGAGAATTTATGGGTTGCACCGCATTACAGCACAGCTCCAGAACATCCTTCATAATATCAGGGTTTCTTACTTTACCGTTGCTATTTAGCTCTTCATTTGTGCCAATAACACACCCCGAGATCCAGGGGTTAAACAGTATTTGAACCTGCTCAGCTTGGATAAAGGCAAGAACCATGTCTTCTTTATTAACCACTTATCTCAGATATGCCATTTTAAGGATTATTGAGAGCACTGAGCTGTATTTGGGGCTATATTTGGAAGGGCATGAGTCAGCTGGGAGTAAATGGGTTTGTTATCTTAAGCCAGGATTCAGTCCAATTTTGCTGTTGCAGATAAAATCTTAAAATAATACTTCATTTTGAGATTTGAGATTGGCCATCTTAGAACATGTAACATGATCACCAGCAGTCTCTTTAGAGTCATGAGTGTAACCAAAGACAGTCAATGACCAAACTTTTTTAAATTCAAAACTCAGAGTGTGATCATTGCCACAACACTCATCCAAAGCCAATAGATGTAAAGCATACAGGATTGTGCAAAACTCACAAGACAGCTACAAATATGGAAGTGGTAATTGTGAAATGTAAACCAAATGGACAGAAGAAATATCCTCATTACCTCAAATGCACGTTGAAAAATGTTACTGTTTATACGACCCTGTTTTCCCTGAGAGCTTGGATTGTTCTGAGTAATGACTTAAGCAGAATGTAGACATTTTCTTTAATCACAGGCCTATTGTTAGGATCTGCATTGTATAATCTGACATAGAGAACGCATTGGGCTATAGGTTATAGCCTACAACACTAGCAATCCACTGGTAACTAATTAGCCTGTCGCATCAGTGCCAATTCTTTAGCTTGCATATTGTTTTCTTTATGGTAAGTTCAACAGGGCAGGAGAATGTCATTCAGCATGAGTCTGCCAGCTGATTTAAATCAGCCTGCTGAAATGGATTGCGATGCTTTCCATTAACAGCCATCCCTAATGCATGTGCAAGCTTCAGACCAGACTCCTGAAAAATCATAAACACAGCAGTCCAAAGGTTAAGGTGAGGAAAGCACAGACAATGTAACTCCTGCTCTTCATAATCCCAGTGCTTCTTTGGCAAGTGCGCACATAAATATATTCATGTATACCCTACATAGCTATCCTAAGGTGGTTCCCTGTGCAGCATGAGTTATAATGATATATTTCATTTCTGACCTTTTGAACTTATTATTGGTGGAAAAAATGGTGTCGGGAATGGGAATGGGTAGAGATAACATAACTAGAGGCTCTCTCTTTCTCTCTCTCTCTCTCTCTCTCTCTCTATACACAAACGCCTCACAGGCTGTGGCAATTTAGAGAAGATTGATCATCCAATTAGCATTTGGCCAGAAGGAGAAGACAGCACATGATTCTCCTACTGTACTAAAAGACTGTGAATGTTTCCATCTGATCAGTCATCAGCGCTTAATTATCTCCTACTCCATCTGCATCTCGTCACCAAGCAGAGGAGAGAGGCCTCACATTGCATGCACTGACATTGAGACTTGGGAGCTGTAATATGTGTATGATTAACCTGAGAGACTATCAGTAGTAAACTTCATTAGGACCTGAACACAGGCTCACTGCCATTGATGAGTGAAATAACTATATCCATAAAAAAAACATTACAATTAAAAAAGATATGACGGTATGCAGTGTTATTGTGTTCATAAGTTGTTAAAACAATTTGCGCAAAAAAGATCAGAGTGATGGAATGGAAAATTAAAATGAATGGATGAATAAAGTCTATGCCAATACTGGAGATAAAATGAAGACAATAGTCATAAAGCGATGGCTGTAAAAAATTATCTGATCTTTCATTTATTTAGTAACTGCTTTATCTTGGTGTAGGTCATAGTGGATTTGGAGCCAATCCACATAATCCTGAGTGCAAAAACAAAACATAACCTGGATGGCACTATCCACATATTACCCGTCATCATGCATATACAGTTTTACACACTAATTCATAATATGGGCAACCAGTCCATATACTGACATGTTTTTGGCAGGTGGGAGGAAACCAGTATGGACATGGGAGGGCATGCAGAGAAACTGCACACAGACAGTAACCAGAATATCAAATTAGGCATACTAGTGACAATTCCACCATGCTCTGATGAGATATATTTAAATATTGTGGTGACAGCCACTGGATTCTATGGAGTTGGCAGTGAATTCTTGGTTTGAGGGGGCATTGTTGCAGAAGCTCCCAGCATGCCGCATGAGCTGTACATTTGGGTACTGTTTTTCACCTAGCCTCCTAATGTGGTCCTGGTTCTGGTGTGTTCAATAAAGTTGTTGAATATTCTGAACCAGTTGAGACATGTATCTGCTGGCTTCCTGGAAATGTCCCATGAAGTTGACATCACATTGGTGAGATCTGGAGATGATACTTCAAGAGGTTGAGCAAAGCATCCAGACATGTACTGAAAGAGGCGAAGGGGGCAGTGAGAAGTGGAATGCTGAGCCGGTGTTCTTCCTGAGAGCACAGAGAAGCCAGCTCCCTGGACCGGGGGTGACAGTGAAACAGAAAGTGGCCTAAGGGAGCCTCGGCAGCAGCACAGAGTGGACGGTGGTAGAAAGTATCCACACCAAGATTATCCAGAGACTGGTGGCTGAAAGGATCATTGCCAAGAGCTTTGAGAGAGCAGTGGCAGAAAGGAGCTGTGCTGGCAGAGCAAAGAAGACAGCAGTGGAAAGGATCCATGCCAGCATTGCCAAGTGAGCAGCGGCAGAGAGAGTCCGCACCAAGGGCACCGAGTGAGCAAGGGCAGAGTGGACCCATGCTGAGAGCTTGATTCAATTGCGGAGAAGAGGATGAAGCCTATCCGCATGCCGTGCTGTGATATCGAGGTTGCCTGGGAGCCGGGATTCGCCCACATGCAAGTGGTCAGCGAAGACAGCGAAGAGGCAGATACGGTGGCTAGCGCTGCTCCAGAGAAGTGTTGGGACCTTGCCCAACTTGTTTGAGGCAGCGGGAAAGAGACAGGAGCTCCCAGCATGCACTGTGGGCTGGACACTTGGTGGTGTTGTCATCTTCCCTCCTTGTGTTCTGTGAGTGTTTGTATGTATATCTCCACATTGATGCATGTGTAATATGCTCCTGGTTCTGGCGTGTTCAGTAAATTTGTCGAATGCTCTGAACTGGTTGAGTCATGTGTCCGCAGGCTTCCTGGCAATGTCCCGTGCCGCTGGCGTCACAATAATTAAAATTCACATGACTTATTTGTCTGATTGTAATTCTATATTTAAGTGAAATGTCTGACCTCAGACTTTAAGACTTGAAATGAAATGTGAAAACTTGCATGCATTAGCAGGCTACCCTTAATTTGTTATCTTGTTTATTATTGCATATTGTATGTACAGTATTGTGCAAAAGTTTTAGACAGTTGTGGAAATGCTGTAAACTAAGAATGCTTTTAAACATACAAAGAATAATTGTTCATTTTTATCAATTTACAAAATGCAAAGTGCGTGAACAAAAGAAAAATCTAAATCCAATCACTATTTGGTGTTACTACCCTTTACCTTCAAACCAGCATCAATTCTTATAAGTACACTTGCACAAAGTCAGGGAATTTGTGCAAGTGTACAATTGTAGAATTATAGACAGGTGTATGATCAACCAAATATACCAACCGGGTGCCAATGATCATCAATTTCACATGTAGGTTGAAACACAGTCATTAACTGAAACATAAACAGCAGTGTAGGAGCTTAATACTGGGTGAGGAAAAGCCAAACTCTGCTACCAAGGCTACCACAGGGCTACACCATGGCAAGACTGAGCACAGCAACAAGACACAAGGTAGTTATACTGCATCAGCAAGGGCTCTCCCAGACAAAGATTTCAAAGCAGGACAGTACATTTCAAGATGTACTGTTCAAGCTGTTTTGAAGAAGCACAAAGAAACGGTCAACATTGAGGATCGTAGACGCAGTGGTCGGCCAAGAAAACTTAATGCAGCAGATGACAAACACATCAAGCTTATTGCCCTTCAAAATCGGAAGAGGTCCAGCAGCTCCATCAGCTCAGAACTTGCAGAAACCAGTGGGACCCAGGTACACCCATCTACTGTCCAGAGAAGTCTGGCCAAAAGTGATCTTCCTGGGAGAGTTCAAAAAAGCTATACCTCCGCCATGGAAACAAGGCCAAGAGACTCAACTATGCATGAAAACATAGGAACTGGGGTGCAGAAAAATGGCAGCAAGTGCTCTGGACTGATGAGTCAAAATATATGGCTGTAGCAGAAGGCAGTTGTTCGCAGAAGGGCTGGAGAGCGGTACAATAATGAGTGTCTGCAGGCAAGAGTGAAGCATGGTGGAGGTTCTTTGCAAGTTTGGGGCTTCATTTCTGCAAATGGAGTTGGAGATTTGGTCAGGATTAATGATGTCCTCAATGCTGAGAAATACAGGCAGATACTTATCCATCATGCAGTGCCACCAGGGAGGCGTATAATTGGTCCCAAATTTATTATGCAGCAGGACAATGACCCCAAACATACAATCATTAAGAACTATCTTCAGCATCAAGAAGAACATGAAGTCAATCTGTGTTCTAGATCCTTTACCTACAAGTTTCTTCAAACATTATGGTACCAGAAACAATTAAACCTCTTCTAAAAAAATTATTCTTCACTTAGCATTGGCTATGTATGTAAATATTTTAAACAAGCAGTTATCAAGCCCCTGATTAAAAAACCTGACCTTGACCCCGGTCAGCTGTCTAACTATAAGCCAATATCAAACCTCCTGTTTATCTCCAAGATCCTAGAAAAGGTTGTACCATAACAGTTATGTTCATACTTACATAAGAATAATATTCATGAAATCTATCAGTCAGGATTTAGGTCTCATCATAGCACAGAGACAACGCTGGTTAAAATGGTAAATTACCTACTTCTGGCCTCTGATCAGGCTTTTGACACCATCGATCATACTACTCTCCTTCATAGATTAGAAAATGTTGTTTGAGTTAAGGGAACAGCCCTCTCCTGGTTCAGGTGCTATTTGACTGGCTGTCAAATCAGTTTGTAGATGTTAATGGTGAGTTCTCCAAGTATACTACGGTCAAGTTTGGTGTACCACAAGGTTCTGTTTTAGGCCCATTGCTCTTTTCTTTATATATGCTACCTCTGGGTACAATCATTCCTAAACATGGTATCAGCTTCCACTGTTATGCTGATGTCACACAGCTGTAAGTCTCAGCAAAGCCAGATGAGAGACACCACCTTAATAAAGTTGAGGAATGTGTAAAGGACATTAGACACTGGATGCTAAATAATTTTCTTCTGCTGAATTCTGATAAGACAGATGTACTTGTACTAGGACCACAGGCAGCTAGAAGTAAACTTTCTGATTACATAATAACTCTGGATGGCCTTTCAGTTACATCATGTGCAGCTGTACAAGATCTTGGTGTGATTGTTGACTCCAGTCTTTTATTGTAGATAATATTAGTATATAACATGTAGATCGTCTTCTTTTATCTTAGAAATATTACTAAAATAAGAAATATAATGTTGCACCACGATGCAGAAATATTAGTTCATGCTTTTATTAGCTCTAGGTTGGATTATTGTAATGCTTTGCTGTCTGGATGTTCCAGTAAGTGTATAAACAAACTCCAGTTAGTTCAGAATGCAGCAGCCAGAGTCCTTACTAGAACCAGAAGATACGATCACATCACCCCCATCTTATCCACACTGCATTGGCTTCCAGTCAAATTTCACATTGATTATAAAATGGTGCCTTACTATTAACCAGTAAGGCACTGAATGGTTATATGAATGTCACTAACGATCACAATGTGCTGGCTCTTTGTTGGTACCTCGAATATTGAAGACTACAGCAGGGGGCAGAGATTTCTCTTACAAAGCCCCACAATTATGGAACAGCCTTCCAGTTAGTGTTCGGGACTCAGACGCAGTCTCAGGGTTTAAGTTTATTTGTTTAGTCAAGCCATTTGTCACTAGCTTTTCTCACAGATCTGGAGGGTCACCCCACCCCACCTCTCTTAAGGTTGAGCTACATATACAATGACCGAGACATCAAGAGACACCAGATACAGTATACAAGACACTCCTGCTAGGGATGGCGTCGCAATGACAGCCTGAAGATCACCATGAGGGACAGTTTAAATATACTCTTAAAAACCATGAACTTTGCTTTGCAGTTTGTATAGCAGCCATCCTATGATGATGGCTAGGCCTAACAGCCATGAACAGTTTTGCACTTAATCAGTCAAATCTCCATTAGCGAGTAGTTTGTATGTTCAGCGCTGTAGACTTTAGATTTGATCTGTAGATTTATGTGACTTTATGTAATCAGTTTACTGGTTAAAATTGCAGTTTTCCTTATTATATAGCACTCAGTTATAGACGGGATTATTTATTACTGCACTATCCAGTGTCACCCAAATGAGGATGGGTTCCCTTTTGAGTCTGGTTCCTCTCAAGGTTTCTTTTTGCTGATTTCCTTGCCATCATCTCCACCTGCTTGCTCATTAGGGATAACAGTTAGGAACAAAACCTATGTCCTAATTTCATGTCAGAGCCCTGAACTCAACATCATTGAATCTGGGATTACATGAAAAGACAGAAGGATTTGAGGAAGCCTACATCCACAGCAGAGCTGTGGTTAGTTCACCAAGATGTCTGGAACAACCTACCAGCTGAGTTCCTTCAAAAACTGTGTGCAAGTGTACCTAGAAGAATTGATGCTGTTTTGAAGGCAAAGGGTGGTCACACCAAATATTGATTTGATTTAGATTTCTCTTCTGTTCATTCACTGCATTTTGTTAATGGATAAAAATAAACTATTAACACTTCCTTTATTGAAAGCATTCTTAGTTTACAGCACTTTTTCACAACTGCCTAAAACTTTTTCACAGTACTGAATAAGAATGAATGCACTGTTAGAGGAAGCGTCAGGCCTCACTGCAACTGTCTGGACAGTTTTTTAAAAGCATATCATTATCCCAACACTTTCAACCAACAGTAATGGTCTAATGGTCAACTCCAGCTAAAATATGTGCATTAAGAATTTAAACAGTAAACAAATGGGCACCCTTTAACAATCTGGTACCTGGAGATATTTAATTTTCAATAAAAAAAATCTGACCTATTAAATAGTATTTAGAAATTCAGCAACACATTAACATCTGGGTAAGTGGACGACTCAGCAGGTAGACTTAAAACCGCTGTGAGCTGTAGGCCACTTTTGCCTTTCACCTCTATCTTTCTTTGGGAGCAATTAAAAGCAGCAATTGAAAGGGCAGCCCCTACAGGATCCTTCACTGGTACCAAGTGACTTCAAAGACTGACCTCCTGAAAGGCCGGAAAACAGCCAAAAAAAACCTCTTTTACAGCTGCATGGCAGGCTAGCTATGTTTCTATGAAAGGACACATGGGTGCTCAGGAAATAAACCCTGGATTAAAAACAATCCATTCAGAAATGTTTAAGAGCATTAAGGTAAAGAGTTAAACACAAACCTGAGAGGGGTCAACTTCAAGAGCGGCTCTATGGAAATAGTGAGTGTAAAATCTTAAAAAAAAAACCTCTTATCTGCGCTTGGCTGCATTCAGTTTGGCCATGACTGTGGTCTTGGCCATATGCCATAAATTTGAACCTTTGTGTGGGACTGGCCTGTGTTCTGTGGTCTGGAACATTAAATCCCATCCAATCCTTCACTTTTATGGAGCCAAGAGAAAGAGTGAACACACCTGTTTAACTAAGCGCAATTGGAGTGCTTCAGAGGTATTTAGGACAGGGATTATAGGACAGAGCTGCAGAGTAAAGAAATATTAGCTGTTTTATTAGAAGGCCTACATGGTGCCTTTTTGTTTTTAACAAAGGGAGATTAGGGGTAGAAAAGAGTGCAGGATTCAGTCATTAGTAAAAAGCGGGAAGGCAGGCGAACGAGATAAATCTTTTCATGGTCTTTGAGAACAACTTTAATTTGAAATGCACGTGATTAAAACCATTCAGATTTATTTGTTTGTACAGTTCAATGCAGAGTTAACGAGACATACACTGAAATCATTTGCAAGGAAGCCAAAAAATAAAAGTATAAACATTTTTACTTCCAAGTTTAAGCACTGGTTGGTCTGTTATTTTTAAAGATATTCATAATGAACTTGAACTGTTGAACTCTCATCTTCTCCTGTTGCTTTATTAATTCTCTGCTAAACTATATCACTGCTCTGTTTTGCTGCATGGTTTTGTTTTTTGACAGTTGGATGCATTGTCTTGTCTTTTGATTAGGGTAATTCCACCTCTCTGCGTTCTCCTTGAAACCCAGAAACCTTGGCATCACTACAGACTAATCCATTTGTCTTAAAGTAATGAAATATCCCAGGGAAGGAGGTGGGGTGCAGGCATGGCATAGCAGGATGCCTAATTTCAGGAGCTATTAAGTTGCAGACACCTTTCTTGCTAGTACTTTTATCACTGCACTCATTAATCTCGAAGCCATTCTGCTCTGCAGCACATCTGCTACTGAAGTAATAACTATAAATCACCTCGACATCTGGTGAGGCCCATCCGTGGAGGAGAGGAAGAAGAGCAAGAGAAAAGAAAAAAACAGGTAAGAAGAGGAACAATACAGTCAGCTCCCAAAATGTTGGCACCCTTGGTAATGATGGGTTGGAAAAAAGTTAGTCTCTCGTTAATTAGCTTAATCTCACACAGAAATATTTGACTATCCAACATTTTTTAATCAATAGAATCAATAATAATAATATATATAATAATAATCAATCATAATTCTTGATGGGCCTAGAAAATCTGATGACCAAAATGAAACTGAAGCAGCTTCCCGTTCATTTCTTTCATTTTTTCTTTTCTTTTCTTTTTGAAAGTTCATGTGAGTGTTTAGGAACTCTTATCCATGACTTCCTGTTTCAGTGGGATATAAATGAGGTGACACAGAGGCCAAATTCCTTTTGTCATTCATTACTTCAGAGAATATCAGAGACTACACAAATGAACTGAGACAAATTTGTAAAGACCTTCATAAATCAGACAATGGCTATAAAACTAGATTTAAAAACACTGTTACAACATTAATTAAGATGTTTAAAATAGGCTGAGAGGTAATGAACTTTCCCAGAACAGGACCCAGGGGTATTCTGCCTGTACACAACAAGAAAGATAGTTCGGGATGGAAAATGTTCTCCAAAGAATCTACTGGAGATTTGCAAAAGTTGATAATATTCTGTCTCCATTTCTACAAATAGATGCTGCCTTCATGCCAGAAAACTATTTGGAAGACTTGCCAGAAGGAAAACCGTAGTTTTTCAACTAGGCACAAATGTACACACCTGGAATTCACTAGATGCTGTTTGAACTTTGACTGGGACCAGGCTTTATGGACAGAAAATACAAAAATAGAGCTTTTTTGGCAACAAATACTCAAGGTGGGTTTGGTGTAAAAACTTGGATGGTTTTACTGAAAGGAACCTAAGTTTGGTGGAGGATATGCAATGTTCCTTGGTTGTTTTTCCTCCAAAGGCTCTGGCAACCTTGATAGGATATATGGCATCATAGACTCCTTTAAATATCAGGAGATTTTATATATCTTGTTGCCTCTGCTAAGACACTGGAGCTGGGTCATGGTTGAATCTACCAGTGGTATAATGACCAAAAAAGAGAGGATTTAGAACCCTGGAGGATCAATGAGGTGTGGTCATTTTCTTTTTACCCATCTGTATTAAGAGTTAATAGTTTTGGAGCTGACTGTAGGGTCAGACACATTGGAAAAAGCTCATTGATTTTATTAAATTCAAATGCCTACATGGGTTCCACATTATTGAATTGAGCTACATTAACACAACTTTGTACATCTGACATGATTTGTGTAATTCATGTAATTTCAAAACCCAGTATTAACCCAAACCTGCACTCACACTGAGCTCCGGCTCAAACCTGGGTTGCAGATGCCGTGATGCTTATTTTCACAAGATTTTATAATAAAATGTAATTGGATGCCTTTAACATGACTTGAATTGGTCACACCCGTTCTACATATTTCACTCTAATAATTAGAACAATATAAGCAGTTAAATCACATTTCAGTGAGCATTTTAACATAAACGTTATGCAGTACATTCTTTTAAATCTATCTGAGCACATATCCCCTTTTTTCAGTGTAGAAGAAACATCTCCTCTGTGTCGAAAGCTCCACCCACATCTATATTGTCTTCATCTTTAAGCTCCAAAAAACAGGCCTAGATTTCAGAGTAAATCAATATTATGTTTGCTGAAAAGCATTTTATCTGAAATTGATGGCCTCTGGTGCAAAAACAAATCTTTTTTAAGCTACAAAGGTCTTACGGGCCTGTGGTAAAATATGTTTATTATTAATCTGTAGCTGATAACTGCAACTATTGCATACACACAAGCTATCCAGGATGATATAAATGGGAATAGTGCAGCATGTAATAGCACGGTCTATATACCCTCCAGCCCAGCATGTTTAACAATGCTTTCTATATCAGAGCTTATGTGATTCACCAATAACCCAAACAAGGACAATAGCTGTTATGCTACAGATGTAGCTGTGAAATGACATACTACCCATTATGAAGATCTGTGTGCTGCTGTGTGAATGTAAGCAGAAAACAAGCTGGCTCAGGTCCTTTGCTACTTAGCTGTTACCCATCAAGGGAAGCTGTGATATATCTGCACATGCTATTCACAGTAATTACATTAATGCTTAATGCACATACTGTTGGTGCACTCAGCCCCCTCCCAACCATTTGGATTGATCACAGGGAGTAGCAAAATCCTATACAGAAGCAAAAAATGATTAATGCATGAGGTGCCAGTGGTCACGAGCCGTTTACTTCACAAGCACTGGGTCCTCTGACAGTCCATTCATATGTGTGTGTGTGAGAAAGAGAGACAGGCTATGGCAAGCCAGTGTGGTTCTTCACAGAACACTGCACCCATTAGAAATGCAGCAGCCCAACAAGTTCAGCTGCTATGAGCTGACATGGTCTGCTTTTGTTCTGCTGGCAAAAAATGTGACATGTCATCTTTCAAGAGGAGACAAACGGGCCACCGAGGTCACGGTTTTCCAGTCAGTTTTTTTTTGAGCTGGTAGGCAGACACACAAATATATCTCTGAATAACACAGACAAAAGCCAGACTTTTGAGCAATGTGAATTCTTATATGTATGCACCATTTCTAAACACACAAGCCTCATATTTAAAGCAATACCACCACCACATTGACAAATGAGCTCTATTTCATGCTACATGCCCATATGAATGCGCTTCTGCTAAAGGCAGTGTATGTGTGTGGGTGTCCTTGTTATTGAGATATTTTGCTAACATCTGTTCTGCAGGTCCTGGTATGTCAGTGCAGAAAGGATAGCAGTGACAGACTGTGTGGTCCAAAGACAAAATCTCCAACACTGGATACTCCCATGAGTCAGTGGGACTGCCAACAGAACCATTGCATCATTTGTAATAATAAACCTAAGAGGTTTAAATAAGAATTGTTTTTTGTTCTTTTTTTTAAGGTTTGGATGGGACATGTTCATTTTTAGACAGTGAATTTCTCCTGATTATTTTAAAGTGTCTTGCTTTAATTGAGCAGATTTTGCATTTTTAAAGATAATATTACACAAAGAGAATCGGTTTATACAAATCAACATATTTGAGCTACAATTTTCTGTCTATTCTGTGATTTATGATACTGAGCAATACATTTCTGACTCTCAATAATGTCAAAACTGATATGGTTTTCTACAATTTGTTAAAAATAATATTTTTGAGCAGTTATTTGACATTAAACATTTCACATACACTGTTTACTGTTTAAAAGTCTCATGCACATGCAAAGGCATGCTGTAAAGCAAAGATGCCTTCAAAAACAACGATGTTTCTAAGTAGAAGAAAATAGTGTAAAGTGCAAAGAAACAGTAATAAACTATGGGGTGTCCTTTTTTTATTATATATTATTCCCAGGTACAGTTTGTGCCATTTTAAAATGTCACGCATACCTCATGTCTTGCATGCAAAACCCAGGAGCCTTCAATATGTTTTTTGTCTGAAAAGTGATGTTATGTAACATTTTATTTTCTTTACTCACACATAAACATTTTTCTGTAACATTAAATTTTTTGTTGGAAAATTACACTTGGAAATCATTCATTCATTCATTCATTCATTCATTCATTTTCTTGACCGCTTATTCCTTTTCAGGGTCATGGGAGAGCCGGTGCCTAGCTGGCAGCATAAGGCGCAAGGCAGGAACAACCCTAGATAGGGCTCTAATCCATCGTAGGGCGCACACACACACACACACACACACACACACACACTCTCACACACACACACTAGGGCCACTTTAGAGAAACCAATCAACCTAACGTGCATGTCTTTGGACTGTGGGAGGAAACCCATGTAGACACGGGGAGGACATGCAGACTCCACACAGAAAGGACCCAGACTGCCCCATCAAACCCGGGACCTTCTTGCTGTGAAGCGACGGTGCTACCCACCGAGCCATTGTGTCACCCCATTTGGAAATCTAAAATTCCTAAAATAAACTTTTTGCACTGACTCAATAAGGCATAAGTCATTAAAATAAACATCTATAACAAAATTTGAACAAACATATAGGGTGCCTAAGACTTTTGCACAGTGCTGTATATTGTGGTAAACATGGACTTTACTAGATACAAAGACTGTGGCAGGAGGACTGTTAGAGGAAACCTAACACCAAAAGGCAGTGACTGGGTAAGAAGGGAATTAGAGAAGCACTCGAAAGGCCAGAGAAGTCTAAAGATCCTGTAGCAATCGACAGCTCAGATGGGAGAAGCCTTTTACCAGACAATCATAGTCCAGACACTATGTCATATAATCATAGTCCAGACTTTATGGAAGCTGGAGTGCTGAATGACATGAAATCCTGTTTGGAGTATGTCAGAAGACATGTTGAAGACTCAGCACACATATGGAAAAAAGTTCTTTGCTCTGCTGAGCTCAATGTTCAACAATTTTTAGGCCCAAGTGCTACATTTGGTGGAAACCCAACACTCCTTATCAATCTGAGAGCAGCATCACAATAGTGAAGCAAAATGGTGGTAGTATCATGTTGACCATTACTCTTGACCTATTCTCTGATTAATCCTCTCCATAGACAGTCACTGTACTAATTCAGGTTTACAGCATTGGGAAAGAAAACGTATGTATTTGCAAAACAATAATAAACACAAGCTAATAATTATAATAATGCTACAACTTTACTCTCATTAAAGAATTTGCATATCCGAAAATTATTTTAATTCACTCATGGCCGACACGGTGGCTCGGTGGGTAGCACTGTCTCCTCACAGCAAGAAGGTCCCCAGATGGGAGCGGTCTGGGTCCTTTCTGTGTGGAGTCTGCATGTCCTCCCCGTGTCCGCGTGGGTTTACTCCGGGTACTCC
>JAOTRJ010000038.1:19689988-19712071 GCA_028564905.1 Leptodoras praelongus | reverse complement strand
TGCCAATGTTGGGCCCCTGAGCAAGGCCCTTAACCCTCAACTGCTCAGCTGTATAAATGAGATAAATGTAAGTCACTGTGGATAAGGGTGTCTGCCAAATGCCATAAATGTAAATGTAAAATGAGTCATCGCTATGTTTTACAGTAGGCATCAGATACTTTCCCTTGATTGCCATGTCCATTTCTCTCCAACCTCACTGATGGCCAAAATGCTGTGTGGACAAAAACCAAAAAATGATCAAAGCAAACAGATATTTTGTTGTTTGCTTGTTTGTTTTTATGCATATGCATGAAAGGTGCCATTAATTGACTGTATTTTATATTTTTTGTCAGTGCAAATGTGTCTGCGACTCTAGTTTGTACCTTGGAAATGCTTATCATCTTTTGAATCGGAAATCTGTACGTGTTAGGAACACGATTCGATCGGAGAGTCAATAATGCAAAAGCACACTGTACAGACTCAAGATTTATTGCTTAAGGGAAATTAATGTCACTGGCAACTTATCTACTGACCTTCACACATTGAAGCAAGTCACCATTCCACCTAAGCAGAGGAATAAGAACCCAGTAGCCAAAAGGGGAAGGTGTGTGAAATTGAGTTGTTTGAACTGTCAGATATATCAGCATGTGGAAGGAAGGGTTGGGACATGACGGTGGTATTACTAAATTGCTCAAGGTGTTGCATAGGGTTATCTGTGCTTGCTACAATCTCTCTCTCTCTCTCTCTCTCTCTCTCTCCTCCCACCTCTCTCACTCTCCCTGTCTCATTTGTTTCTGCCAGACAGTCTCAGAGATTGATACCAACCTGCTACTCGAGAACATGTTGCTAATTTTAGCACTCACCCACACTCACATATTGAGCCAGAGATGAATTGAATGCCCCAGAATTCATCTCTTAACACCAATCAATAAATTCTGTCATCCAGCATGTGTGAGAATGGCACATCTTTCTATTACACAGCTGTTCCAATGTAAATATGCTATTAGAGTAAATGAAAAGGTGATCCGAAACTCTTCTTGCTATATTAAAATATCCTCAACAGATTAAAAAAAAGCAAACAGCAGATCAGGTGAACAGTAACAAGTCCAGTAAGATAGAATATGAAAGCCTGTATTAGAATGTTAAATATGTGGGTTAAAAATCCACTTTGCCTCATCCGGTCTTTCACCTTTCAGTTGCCACTGCTGTCAAAAGTGATCAATTCTTTAATATCCAAATGCAAATAGGCTTGGTGTGCTCTATTCAGTTTTGGCGAAGACTATTTAGTCACTTCATGCATATGTAAGAGCTAATTCATTTCGCAGGCTGGCTGGCTGGCTGGAGTTCATTTTTTATCTGGCTTAAAAATTAATATGCAAGACTTAAAAAGAAAAATAACTAGCCACATGTGTTGGAAGGATTTGGCCACCTGCTCCTAATCAGCGGAGAGATGTGATGGGTAGCATGTATCGACAGACAGAGGAAAGGCGAAATTGAGTGTTGGTTAGTCATTGTGTGTATGCCGTTGCAGAGAAAAAAAGCTGAAACAAAGCCATCGTAGAAATATCCATCTCTGCCATAAACAACAGCAATAAAAATCCCTGCATCACATAAACACAGTGACACAGCCAGAATTCTAGTCTTTACTCTACTTTTTGACACAGGACATATACTAATTATCATGCTGAAATAAACATACTTCCCCCATAAATACTGAGCACATACAGGTGTTGCGGTGATGACATCAGCAAGTTCACATCTGCTTACAGCATTACAGTTATTCCCTGGAGGCAGACTGCTACTCTGCAGAAATCGGTATCTTAAACCCTAGAGATGGCTTCTGTCAGAGCTGCTTTGCGTAGACCAGGAAAAAAAATACCTCGATGTGAAAATGAGTCATACCGCATGCAGTGCTCCCTTTCCCAACGTACTTTAATATAACATGGCATGTGTCGGAAACACTGCAAAAAAAAAAAAAAAATCCCATGAATATACTAGCAATGCACATAACATGCTGAGGAAATGACTTTCCTTCAGCGAGCTCGCTCAGCTCCATTGGCTGCCTGTCTCTTTGAATTAGGTCACTGGCGATAGCCACTGGTTTTAGTGTTAGTCCGCACTCCATACATTCCATTCCACTGCATTAATTACAGATCCTAACTAGATTTGCCTGGCACATGGAACAAAGGGACAATCTTTTTTTTTCACCCTCTTTTCTTTTCTTTTTTTTTCACTTCAGTTCATGTGCCCTGTGCTAGACATCAGTACACGTTGAGGAAAACAGAATTGCTGCAGGTGGATAAAGATACAGAAATTAATATAGTTAATATGAATTTGGAAGCAATTTTATAATCATTTTGACAGAAGCTGCAGTAAGTAACCGTTAAATGTAATGATAATGGATTCTTACATGCTATTGTCAAGTACATCTTTGAATACACCTATTTACAGAAGATATAACTAAAATTTTTTGAATCCTTTTATCAACCTAAAGTAATCTTATTGCATTTGAAACTCTGGTCAGCCTCCAAAGTGACAACTGCTTTACTCCAGTTTGAATGAACCACCATTACATGCCCACCGTAACCTCAGATTCCTGTTCTGGACTTACAGGAGGTGGTCTGCTTCAAGGTTTGGGATGTTGTGCATTCTGAAAAGCTTTTCTACTCAAAATGGTTGTAAAGAGTGATCATTTGAGTTATTGTAGACTTCCGGTCAGCCCAGACCAGTTTGGCCATTCTCTTCTAACTTCTCTAACCACTCTAGTGTAAACTCTACAGTTGGGCACAGAAAAATACCAGGATAGCAGTTTTCCATATTCTCAATCAGCCTGTCTGGCACTAACATCCATGCCAAGTCACTAAGATCACATTTTTATCCATTTAGATGTTTGATGTGAACATTTACCAAATCTCTTGACCTGTACTTACATGATTTTATGCATTTACGCTGCTGCCACATAATTGGTTAATTGGATAATTGCATGAATGAGTAAAGGTACAGGTGTTTCTATTGAGCTGACTGATGAGCATGCATTTGCCTTTATTTATAACCCACAGCCATTTTAGAGCCGAGTTTGTTAAATTGGCTGCTTGCCCAATATGATTTGTCTAGGCAAGATTAGAAAGATAATCTTTCCTCAATTTTGCCTGTTGTGCAAAGTGCATTACAAGCCAATGTGTTTTTGCCAAGACTGTCACGTGTATATATAGGAGTCGAATATTCTGAACTGTGAACATACAGCAAAAGTGAATTAGATACGGCTTTGTATTAAAGGGAATGTCCACAGAAAGCCCTACCATTCTGACTGAGATTACATAATGCTTGGTGTCTCAGCTGTAAAACCAAAAAAATGTTTAGCTGACTCTCTGAGGGCAAAAGAAGTGGGAGAATTGTTCTTAATTTATTCAGTCGTAAGATATATTGTGGCATCTGCTTTATTCTGGTATATGTGTTATATATGTAGGCTACATTCTATTATGTGTCTTTAATAACTGTGTAGTTGTGCATGAACTATACCAGAATATAAAACATTGTTATATAAAGAAAGAACATTATGTAAATATGCCTAATGTGTAACAGTCTGAGGTTAAGGTTTGGTTTGTGTCTGTACACAAGGGTCTCTTGATGTTTTAAAGTGTAGCCTTCATATCATTTGCATGTAAATGAATCAGTTGGTTTAAGTGTTACTATTAGAGACAGTATAAAGTGGGATCTAAATACAATATTATATAAATAAGTCAGTGCACTGATTATATAATAACATCAGTAAATTATTAAATGAATTGAGATGATTAAAAACATCATGCACATCATACTGTTATATATACATTGTCACTTTATAAACTCTAAACGCTGCATTTTTTTTGCTATGCTAATCTGGCTTAATGGAAATAACTGGGCTTAAATGACCCTTAAAAAAGGAGGGAGCTCCAGTCCCCATATGGCTTAAGCCTCATTTTAACCTCCTCTTCCCATCTAATCTGTATCAATGTGAGTCTGTGACAGCAATGATTGAAATCATTTTAACAAGTCTGTCAGTGCCTCGTATTTGAGTGGACTTTACTTTAAGTCGATATGATATGAAAGAATTCTGCCCCTTCCAACAGCTACAGCCCCCAGCACCCATAAACACACACACACACACACATATGCAGACAATGTGGATTTTCAGGTTGTCAGGTCTGGGTAGAGGGTGGACAGGTGGCTCCAGTCTCCCAGTGAGGTCTGAGAGCGGCAGTGGCTTTGAAGCTGTCCTGTCTAAAATAATACAGCTGCTATTTCACATGAAAACATGCAGCTCTGGAAGCACCAATCAGTAAAAAAAGCACAAGACTGGAATTCAGGTCCAACCCTCTACAGTATATGAATGCCACATCAGATGTCTTGCTTTCCAGTGCTTAGGCATGAAGTCCAAACTAGCCAAAGTCAAATGTAAACAAGAAAGCTTGACCTTTGTTTTGCTCTTTCTCTAAGCAAACTACCTCACCAAAAAACATGCAATTAATCAAAGGTCCCTCTGTCACTTTAGTCGCTGTGGTTGTAGCCTTATGTGCTAAACAGCAGAGACAAACTGCTGAGATAAACCAGGTGAAGAGAGGGAGGATGTTTATGGAAACACAGTCTTTTGAAATGGTGTGGAACAGGTGATTGACAGGAGATAAACCGATGTGGTGGGGTCAGGGGCAGAGAAAGAAAAGAAGGGAAAAAACTAACTGTTGTGTGATATGTAAGAAAACTTGACGTGTGGGAAGAAATCAGGGAGAGAGAAAACCGAGGGGAAAGAGAAAAAAAAGTTTCCAATTGGATATGCATGTTACTTTCTACTCAACAGCACTATTTATACTGTATGGAATAAATAATGGTGCTTGTAAAAGCTTATGTTTACCATCTTTATCCGTAGAGACACAAGCAGTTACCTTCTCAGGCAATCGGTATCTGAAAGAGATGCATAAATGCTGGTACAAAGGTCAGCCTATTTGGTCCAAATTCCCTATGGATATAGAATGTACTGGAAGCATAGTAGAGTTTCTAATGACATCCACCAATGCATGTGTTTGGCAAATACAACCCTGGGCAAAAATTATGGAATCGCCACTCTTGGAGGATTCATTCAATTGTTTAATTTAGTAGAAATAATCATCACAGAGACATGCCACAAAATCTTTTTTTTTCTAAATTTCAACCTTCTGGTATAAAGAAACAATTGCTTTTTTTTGGGTCACATAGAGGAAAATATAGGCAATCACTCAATTCTGAGGAAAATATTATGGAATTTCTCATTTCTAAATTCTAAATTCAAAAGGCATTTCAAAAACAATCTAAGCTAATTGGTCTTCAATTAAAAAAAGGAAACAAAGGAGAGGATTATAAAACTTCTTCAAGAAGGTAAATCATCATGAAATGTTGCAAATGATGTTGGTTATTGTAGTCAGCGGCGTCTAAAATCTGGATCAAAGTACAAACAAAATGGGAAGGTTGTAAAAGGGAAGCATATTGGTAGACCAAGGAAGACATCAAAGCATCAAGATAGAAAACTTAAAGCAAGATGTGTTTAAAACAGAAAATGTGCAACAAAACAAATGAGAAACAAGTGAGTGGAAACTGGAGTCAATGCCTGTGACCAGACTGTAAGAAATCGATTAAAAGAAATGAGATTTATATACAGAAGAGCCAAACAAAAGCCATCATTAACACCCACACAGAAAAGAACAGTGGGCTAAAAAAAAGCAATCATCGACTGTGGTGACTGGATGAAAGTGATCTTCAGTGATGTATTGTGACTCTGCATTGGGCAAGGTGATGATGCTGGAACTTTTTTTTGGTGCCAGTCCAATGAAATTAATGAAGATGACTGCCTGAAGAAAATGTACATTTCCACAGTCAATGACGATATGGGTCTGCATGTCAGGTAAAGGCACGAGGGAGATGGCAGTCATTACATCTTCAATAAATGCCAAAGTCTACATTGAAATTCTGGACACTTTTCTTATTCCATGAGCTGAAATGATGTTTGATTTTTCAAGATGATAATGCATGTTGACATAGGGCAAAGGACGTGAAAGCGTTCCTTCAAGAAAGACATATATTGTCAATGGCATGGCCTGCAAATAACCCGGATCTCAATCTGGTTGAAAATCTCTGGTGGAAATTGAAGAAAATGGTCAATGACAAGGCTCCAACCTGCAAAGCTGATTTGGCAACAGCAATAATAGACAGATGGAGCCGGAATGATGAATACTGTTTGTCATTAGTTAAGTCCATGCCTCAGAGAATTCAAGCTGTTCTAAAAGCCAGAGGTGGTACAACAAAGTACTGACGGTGCAGTGCTTTTCTCATGATTCCATAATATTTTCATCAGAATTGAGTGATTCCATATTTTTTTTCCTCTATGTGATCTAAAAAAAAGCAATTGTGCCTGACAATTATGTTTCTTTCTTTCTTTATTGTTTCTTCATGCCAGAAGGTTGGAATTTTTTTAAATAGATTTTTTGGCATGTCTCTGTGAATTATTTATTTCTAGAAAATTAATCAACTGAAAGAACAACCTCCAAGACTGTTGATTCCATAATTTGTATGCATTAAGCTTATCCCTGGACATGAAACAAAGAAAATCAATATTGACATTTACAGTTTACAGCAACTGGTCCAAGACCAGCAAATAATGTAAAATTTAGTCCTCAAAGTATGCTTTCAATGTCTAGCAATGCACTATATACAGAATCCCAATGTGAGCTACTACAAATGTAAAAAAAATGCTGGGGTTGCAGGCCCCAGACCCGCCCCCAGGACCCCTTCCCCTTAGTCTACCCACCTTTTGCACAGCTCTCAGATCAGCACTGCAGTGCCTAAGGTCTTTCTTCAAAAGGCCCTCATTAGGTAGAGAGAGGAGTATACAAGAGCAGCAGGACCTCCCTTCCATCCCTTAACTTCTTGCCTCAGTCATCTCACACGCACATGCACATGTACTCACAAAATCCCACTTGCAACTACATGAGCTCTTTTGATCACTAACACTGCTTTTGAGTCACCAGGGAGTTTGATTCTTTGAAATCACATATGCCACACTCTCAGTCAGTGTCTCAGAGTGGACAGTCCACTAATGATGTGAGCATGTTGACAGGTGAACGGGCATGCTCACACCGCTGGATAACAAGGCTCGGGTTATTAGTAAAGCTTTCAGTCACACACGACAAAACACGGTCATATTGACTAATGGGCCTTTTGATTAATACATCCAGTGCGCTGAGTGCTGGAAAGCTCTAATGCTGACCAAATCACAGTCTGTAGGTAATCACTGTTTAATGACTTCAGTGCAATGCTACTGAGAATGAATCCTGGGAGTGAATTGGAAAAGCAATAAACTGCATCAATTCCTTGTGAATATGCTCTTATGTACTTTCCTCATAGCAGTGCATTAATGCTCTACATTACAGTACAGCTGCCTACTGCTTTGACATTGGATTTAAAAGCACAGGCCTATGATGGGCTGTGGAGGAAGATGAAAGGAGTTAGGGAATGGTTAGCTCTTCTCTTTTCCCTGTCTAAGCCAAGACAACAAAAGCCCTATTGTGTGTGCATGTCAGGTATATTATACCAGCACTGCAAGCTTGCACCAAACATAAACAATGCATAAAAAAAAAAAAAAACTTCTAAAACAAGACTTATCTTACACTGTGTATCTTGCAACCAGGGAGAATCGCAGTGAATTTATGCACAGATCTGGTTGAGGACCGAGACATTTTAAAGCAAAGGAATGATCACATGTAATATTTAACTGCTCAGTTTTCATGCATCATGCCTCGCTTTGATTCACCATAGTAGGAGAAACATCAAAGCAGCTAAAAAAGCTAGAGCCTTCTTTTTTACCTTTAGATGTAAGTACTCCTCTTAGTTCCAAATAGGTCACACATATAAAGTCCTTTTCACATAGACACATCTGGGCCAATTAGAGCTATTTTAAGCAAAAGTTCACATAAAAGATCAGAGCCCAGTGAAGAAGGATTATGCTTAATTTTCCCTAATACACCTAAGCTTTTCATGGTCTAGTGCACTTTTGATTGCTTAGAAGCACATTTTGCCATTTTTGGCTTTTAGATGAGAGCAAGAGAGAGAGCAAGAGTGAGAGAGAACAAGAGAGAGAGAAAGAACAAGAGAGAGAGAGATGAATAGGTTTTGGTAGGCTGCTAATTAATGTGTACTGTGTCTCTGCAGCCTGTTACCTGGCATGGTAATCACTCACATTGCTTCTACTGCGCTCTAATCTTCATCATCCTCAATATTAATAGTCCTCATTATATGAAAATTAGTTTCATTGCTGAATCACCGGGTGCTGGGAGACGGGGGTATGGTGGCGATAATATTTTAATCAGAGTATTAAACGTAATGCATTTCTGATAAGGAATGAGCATGGCAATAATAAGAGCAGCAGAGCCATGCACATTAATGTACAATGCTACATTCTTGCTCTCTCTCTCTCTCCCTCTAGAATAACATAGAATTGCTTAGTGGTTGCTTCACAGTCTCAATTGTACATGATCTAAGAAGGAAGTGTCATTGTTTCCTTGTGTTCAGAATATGTAAGATGCTTTAAATGGTATCCCTTGAGAAAATCATTACTGTAATGCTGGCATAATATCTGCGTAACTGACTCTTAAGCATGGAAATTAAGCATTAACTCATCCTATATGTAATGTACATCTTTTCATTTCAGGTTTAACAGCTCCAGAAAACATGAGCACAACCAGCTATATTAAAACTCACAGTGGAAAATGCAACAGCATAAATACATCTGGCTGGGAAGCCAAGCTCTTACTTTTTCATTACTTAATGAATTACATTGGCAGCTCTGCTTGGATGTTCATTGGGGTGGCAGGACTGCCGCACTGGGTGATTGGGACGATTCACTATTCTGTCCCATTATACTGTTTTGTGCTTTCTTCACCACAATGATCCGCAACCAGTCGGTATGTATGTGTTATAGAGTTATTCATTTTATTGGCATAATTTGCTTCATGGGCAGACACAGTAGTTCAACCCTCCGATCAGATATACAGCATCAAAAAGAATACTGCAGTTATGAGAAGAGCTCACATACAATTATAAGAAGCCTATTTTCATCACCTAAAAGGTAATAAAAACCAGACAGGGACTATCAGTCCATATCATTTATCTGCTTTCTGTATTTTATTCAGCACATAAACCTCATAAACCGAGACCTGCATCATTTCAATTCAAAGCACGCGCAGTTTGTGCTATCAATCCTCAATTTCACACTGAAGACAAAAAGGCATGGGGAGAAAAGAGGATTACTGGTGTATATACGTTGTTTTGTTCTGGGCTCCAATATATTCAGTATTTGCTTGGCTTAATTTATATTTCACTTTAAATAGATTGCAAGCTACTATGCATATGATGTGCCATGCTAGCATACAAATGAGGCCTTATAATATTTATATATATGATATCTCATTGCACAATCATAGCTACAAAACAAATGCAATTAGCAAACAATATTACTATGTAAATATGCAGAACAAAAGTGTATTGTGGCATCTGCCACTGAATCTAGGCAGTGGGTGGGCACTCTGGAGATTAGAGTGCAGGAGCAACAGCAGTGGTGATGCTTGTGGCAGACCTGGTGGTGGAACCTGGGAAAGCAGAAGAGCCCATGCCACCAGCATCAAAAAGAAAATGCCACCTATCCAACTGCCATGCTACGATGGTGAGGGTACCTGGGAGGCATACCTCTCTCAGCTGCACTTGGTCACTGGCTACTACAAGTGGATGCCGAGAATGTGACACAGCTATGCTTAGCACTAGGGACGAAGGCATCCTAAGTACTCCTTGATCTTCTGCCCGACCGGCAGTACCACTAATGTTAATCTAGAGGAAACTTGCTAACCATCAGTGCCTGCACAGGGAGCATGTAAGTGTGTTGGAGGCAGAAATCAGCACCATGATCCGTCAGGCATAACTTTTCCTGACACAGAACAAGTGCTCACCCCTGAGGAGTTAAAGCATCACATCTGGCTTTCAGCTCCAAGGAACCTCCAAGCAGCTGTCAATGAGGTCAAGCATGCAGAATTCACTGCACAGTTCCAAAAGTGTCTCAGTGTTTTGTGGCAGACAGTGCTGAGCCAGAGTCAACAGCCAGTACAATTCTACAAGAACCAGTGACAGGGCAATCAGTGTGCTGGCGCTGGAGGAAATCAGGTGACTCTGTGAGCCAGTTTTGTTAGAGAGAGCCAGAGGGGAACAACAGAAGGAACAACAACTTCCTCATGTCTGAGGGTGGAAAATGCCAAGCCTTGTGGTTATAGTGCTGCATTGATGGAATAGAAGTTTCAGCCCTCCTTGACACTGGATCTACTGTATCACTCCTTCGGTTGTGGGTACTTCTGGGTACCAAAGATCTGTAAAGATGGCAGGTGACTTCCAGAGTGCTAAAGGTAGTGCATGGAGCTGTGGGTGCAGGACAGTGTGGTGTTACCAAAAGGTTACAGCGGCTCTGGCAAAGTTTTTACTGGCCAGGCTGTCAGATGGTTGTGGAGTTATATGTTACCCCTGTATGGCAAAAAAGGGATCTGGACAGAAATCACACCCCACTTCTACTATTGGGTGTCACTGTTGATATTGTGGGGCTGTTTCCAGTCAGTGAGGCAGGAAATTGCTATGTTCTTGTCACTGTGGCGTATTTTACTAAATGGCCTGAAGTCTATGCGGTCCAAGATCAGAGTACTAGTACCACTGCAACTGGGATGGTGGAAGATTTCTTGGAAGAGGTCAGCGACTGACTGGGAGTAAGAACGACTAGGACAGCACCACTGCAGCCATAGAGTTATGGTTTCATGGAATGTTTCAATCACACACGTATGACGCAGCTGGCCATTGTACTTAACCAGCGACAGCGTGACTGGGACCGGCACTTACCATTGGTGTTACTGGCATGCAAGCCTGTGGTGCAGGAGTCCACATGATTCACCCGAGTGTTCCTAATGCCCAGGCATGAGCTGAGAATGCCCACAGAGCTCACCTTTGGAGCAACCCCCAGAGCTGACAAGGAAGACATCCCCACCAGTGAGTTTCATCCTGAGTTGCATCAGTGGCTCCACACTGCTCATCAGCTAGCATGAGACCCAACGAGTTATATTAATAACATTTTGTTGTGGACCGGGTGCTTGTTTTTGTTGTTGTTTGGCAACTGTTTTGGGTCACTTGGGATGCTATGAGGCATCCACTATGGGATCTAGGGAGTGGGTGGGTAATCCCTCTCTCACTCCCATGGTTCTTGTCATTTTTTTCCTAATAAAGTGACTTTGTTATGGGAAAGGACCAGTTATGGAAAAATGGCTCATTTGCATTACCCTTCACTGCTGACATCACTGCTGAAAATACAAAATTTCACATGACTTGGGAAATGCTCAATTTCGCTCAATTTCAATGTTTCACCTGAAACATTCTGGTTTCATCTCCATGGACATGGACTGAAGTCTGCCTATGAAGTAGGTAAAGGGAAGCTGCCTTTTCCAGATCAGATGTCTGAATGCCATTGCACGATGTAATATGGTGCCAAGAATCTATAGCAATCAATCATATTAAATCAGTTTAGCACAATGATTAAATTAGCACATATGCTCAGGCTCCCATTGCCAGTCTCTTCAATCTAATAGTTATTAAATGCCCCCACATGGTTAGTCACTGTGCTGGGACTTTATCTAGAAAAGACCAGACTGGAGAATTACATGGAAAATTGGAATGTTTTGCCTTCCTTCCCAATTCCTACCAATAATCATTATGATGGTGACAATCAATTATATAACAAGCATGGCAAAAACAGATGTTTAGCCATAAAGTTAAATAAATCACCTAGAAATTGCAGTGCTTCAAGAAGCCCAAGCATGCCTAGGCTTGTAATGAAGGTAGGTGGCATGTGACACATTGAATTTAATTTAACATCATTTTGACTAAGGTTCACAGCTCAGTAAATCAAATGAGCAAATCTTATTAAATCATGTAATTACCTTCAGGAAGCTTTTGGTGGTGGACCAAAGACTCCCAAAGACAAAAATATGGAGCATACATGCAAGTAGACATAACAAACCTAACAGACACTGACTATAATCATAAAGCTGTGCAGATATTGCAAACTTAAAAGTGTATTTTTGTGGGGTTGATAAATCAGCTCTCAAAAATACAACATGATTAAGAACTATTCCACATACAAGAAGGCAGAATGTGTGCTTGCCAAATGCTAGCATTACACCACCAGTGATGAGCATAACAATATATCTCATTAAAAGTAAAAGTTTGCCTTGGTCAGCAACCTCCCACATCATCACTGTCAGCTTGAACCACTAAATCAATTTGCAGCACTAGCCTCCTCAGTGGTGCCATAGATCTTTCAGCATGTAATGTAATTCTGAAATCCAGTAGGCATGGGCTTTCTCCAGGCAGGGGAAGAATTAGCTCTGTTTAATGGATGGGTATTAATCCCTCCAAGTCACAACAAAATTAAGTAATAATGTGGTCATTAATATTTCAGGCTCAAAATCAAGAGGACAGAAAAGGTTCTACAGAGCCACAGCCAGGACTTTCCATCATTACTAGAGAGAGAGAGAGAGAGAGAGAGAGAGAGATCTCTGTATGTACATCACCTAAAGCTAACAAGAGCTGGTTGTTTCACTGACAAGAATATAGACATGAAAACCAGTGGAGCAGAGATTGACTTCCTGGATTTTTCTACATGTACACCGATCAAGCATAACATTATGACCACCTCCTTTTCTCTGCACTCATTGTCCATTTTCTCAGTTCCACCATATAGATGCACTTTGTACTTCTATAATTACAGACTGTAGTCCATCTGTTTCTCTACATACCGTGTTACTCTCTTCTCTAATGGTCAGGACCCCCACTGATCAGGTACTATTTGGGTGGTGGATCATTCTCAGCACTGCAGTGACACTGGTGTGCTGGTGGTGTGTTAGTGTGCGTTGTACTGATGTGTCACTGCTGGACTGAGAATAGTCCACCAACCAAAAATGTCCAATCATCCTGTAGACATTATCCTGTGAGCACTGCTGAAGGATTAGAGGATGACTAATACAAACTGTGCAACAACAGATGAGCTACTGGCTCTGACTTTACATCTACTGGGTGGAGCAATATGGTGGATGTGTCTCATAGAGGGCACAGTAATTGAACACAGTGTTTAAAAACATCAGTGTGACTGCAGTGCTGAGAATGATCCACCACCCAAATAGTACCTGATCTGTGCTGGTCCTGTGGGGGTCCTGACCATTAGAGAACAGAGTAAAAGGGACTAACACAGTATGTCGAAAAACAGATAAGACTATAGTCTGGTAAGTGGAACTGAGAAAATGGACAATGAGTGTAGAGTAAAGGAGATGGTCATAATGTTATACCTGATCAGTGTATATTGGTTTATTTTGTTAATTATTACACTGTCTACATGGTCACTAAGTAGACTACACTCCCAATAATGCACAAAATGCATTCATATGAATCCTCATAAGGCCAGTGCTTTCCCTGACAAATTTATTCACAAGGTCATTTCAGCTGAAGAAAGACAATTAGTCTAATAATTCTAATATGGCTCATCCTCTTTAAATATGCAACCATTAAATTGAAAATACATGATTGCATAAATATTCAAAGGTCATAGTGAATAACCAAGGTCTTGCTTCATTCAACCTGCAAACTAAATGTGTGCTTGGCAAGGGCAAAAGTTCAGCTAAAGTAGTTCCTTGAGCAAAGAAATGCGACTAAGCCAAGTGCAAACATACACAAAGCACATCTTCTTTATTAGTTTCCACTTGGTTAAACACAGAGGTATGGCATTCTATTGAATTCCCCCTTAAATAGACTTAATCCTCTGAGCTGGATGGGCTTCACAAAGCTCTCTTTCACTTTTAATTAGAAATACAGTGCCAGTTGTGGTAGTGATGCTCAGGGACCCTCGTGTTCACATTCCACAGAAGTATAATTCATCATGATAGAAGAAGGTCTTGTGGGCTGAAGCTAGTTTTAGCTTTCCCTGGAGTATGAAACACTATTATTGGCATCCATATTACTCGAGGTCCTTAGAGAGTGTCACTAGAAAAGGCAATAGTGATAAAGTTGTCAATACATAGCCATCATCTCATTAAGGCTGTGCTAGAGGTTTTCCTTCACTTTCTCCAATTATCAACTCTTTTATCTGCCATAAGAATTGTCTTTAGCCTCCTAAATTGAGTGTACTACTACAGAAAGCCGAGTTAAACACTGTCTGCTGTTTAGTGATGTGCCCATGATGTGCTACATTTCCTGTATAAATGAGCTGGAACACTGTATGTATGCGCATGTATGTATGTATGCGTGTGTTGTTTTGTTCTTAGACATTTCTTATTATGTAAATGATTGCCTTCCAGGATGCCCAATGACATCATCCCTGTAATTTTACACTCAGCTCACACAGACCCCCAGTGGTGCAATGATGCCACTGCAGAAAAGCTGCATTATTTCTGTTACATGGTCTACAGTAAGAATGAAATAACACTTTGAAATGCATTCATCACGGTGTATCCATTGTAGCATGAAAACTTTATCTATAATGCACATGTTAGAGGGATGTAACCAGACACACAGATAAAGAGAGAGGCTAAAGAGCATGCACATCTTTAGTGTGCATACATCGTGTTCAGCAGGTCTGCACCTGTGTCTGTCCCTTTGCCCCCCGTCTTTCACCCACTCTTGGTAAACAAAGCACAAAAATGCAAAGCAGTCTTTTGTTTACTGGGAGATGACTTAATCTAGCCAGACCCTTACTGCAAATTTCTCTGTGGCTCCAGGATTTGGGCCAGGAGCTCTTTAGAGAGAGAGAGAGAGAGAGAGAGAGAGAGAGTTGGCTCCAGTGCAGTTCTGTATGCTTGCACTGAAGCCAGGAGCTTGTAGAACAAAGCCTTCCAGCACTACAGCCCTGCACTGAGAGCCAAATCCACACCAGGCATACCATCAAAAAGGAGCTGCAGGACCTGAGCAAAATCTACTGACATCTGAGCTTAGGCCATTTAACTCCGAATGATACACCAGCTCGAGGATCGGCTAAGCGCTGTGCTGGAGAGAAAGGACTGTACTGTGCACAAGCATCAGGAATCACTAACAGGTGTATGAGTTCTGCCCCTAATGCCATGACTGCTGCTACAATGAATGCTTTCTTTTCTTAGAAACTGAAAAGCAGCCAGCATGCATTAATATGGCCGTACATGAACATATAGATGTGTGTTCACGTTTGTTGAAAGAGGAGGTTTATTAGATATTCGTTGCATGGAGTGAACTGCTGTGCGCTGGTGCGATGGCCGCGTGCTCAAAGAACAAAGACCCGCGCGTTCACGCAAACGAGCACGCAAGCTGCCCAGGCTGTAGCCGAGATCTGTGCACCGCAGCCCGACTTCATCCGCGCTTCGCTGTAGGAAAGATGGAGCATTGATGGCAATAGGCAAAAATAGGCTTGTGTGAAGCAGAGAGGAGGGAGGGGTCGTGGATCGCAATAGTAGAATGACATTTTCCCGAAAAAAAAATAGTATGCAGTTGTGTAACGCTTCACACGCAGTTGTGCACAATCCGCGACTTTCTGCGATCTGGTTAGGGAGAGCAGGCAGGCTGCAGCTACAAGGCTTTATGACTGTTTTACCTCGTAAAGTTGCAAAGTTGCTGTACTGCTCGTTTTTTTTTTTGCGGAGTCGTTTCCCTTTTGAGGTCTTCAGATGGTGAAGAAAACACGCTGTTGATCTGCTCCCAAACTCGAAGCGCACAGAGCCCCGCCCCTCACTCCGCTCCTTCTCCAGGCTTAAAACCAGCAGCCTCGCGCGCAGCCCCAAATACCCAAGACAAGCGCTGGACCTGACTACATCTGTTAGCTACCTGCCGTTTCAATCGGGACGGAGTATTTATTATCCGTTTTATCTTGCTAAGAGAGGCGCCGTCGCGCCGCTCGGGAGTCAAGGGAAAGCGAGATGGATTTTTTAAACCACAGCTACTTAAGCGCGCGCACGTCCTATGACTACACGTTCAACTTCTGGAACGACTATCTGGGCCTGTCGACGCTGGTGACGCAGAGCAGCAAGCGCGGTCCCGGCGGCGCAACGAGCCCCAACTCCATCACGGAGTCTCTGAAAGCCACCCTGGGCCTGGACGACTCGGCGCCGTGCCCGTGCGCCGTGCACTTGGACTACTGCTGCTGCTCTTCCTCGTGCTGCTCCTCTTCCTCGTCGTGCGGCTGCTGCTGCCCTCCCGCAAGCCCGCCGCCGCCGTCCCTGCTCGAGCTCAAGGAGCGCTTCTCAGCGCTCGGCCCGTTCCGTGGTCACGGCTCGGGGATTGTGGGGCATGAGCGCGACGCGGGCTTCGGAGGAGGAGGTGGTGGAGGAGGAAGTTTTGCAGCTTTCGAGCTGTTCGGCACGGATAGGAAGGTGCGCAAGACGGCGGCGGCGCGCGCCAAGCAGGAGCCCAAGATCTGCGTGTTTTGTCGGAATAACGGCGCGCCTGAAGAGGTGTACGGCTCGCACGTCCTGAAGGCGCCCGACGGCCGCGTGGTGTGCCCGATCCTGCGCGCATACACGTGCCCTCTGTGCAGCGCCAACGGCGACAACGCACACACCATCAAGTACTGTCCGCTCTCCAAGGAGCAGCCCGCGCCCCGAGCGCTGAAAGGAGGCCGGGCTGTGGGCGGTAAGCGCGTCAAAATCTTCTAAAAGAAAAAAAGCACCGATCTACACGCGCTCAGTAAATAAATCACCTACATGTATTGCACTGAACCTTTTTTTCCAGTTGACTGTTCCAATCGCGGCTTTCCGAGTCTTAACTTGCTAGACTGTAGGATTTATTAAACAAATAAGATATCAATGTTTTTCTGTTAAAAAAATCCTTTATATTTTTATAGATGCTTTATTTCCATAGTTTATTGTATACTTTATTCATAAAAAAATCTCCTTTTCCACGTGTTTGTCTTAGATGTTTATCAGTTCATATTCAGCCACCTTTATATGAATAAAAGATGGTCTTTTTTTGTTTGTTTAAATGGGCAAACGACATGAATGTTAGCATCAGAGCAAATAGGCCTACTTATTTTCTTTACTGTAAGCTAAGCTTACACATTGTGTTATTGTCTTTTAAACCAAAGTTAAGTTTGCCATCTTGAGAATGTTTCATTTCCAATCTGCTGAAGTTTCCTCTATGAGTTTGGTTTGATTTATTTAGCCCATTCCTTTCTTCCTACAGTCCACCACATGCTTTCCTTCCCTCCCAGGCTGACATTTGATATGGGTGAGGAAGAGAAAAAAAAACACCAAGCCCAGAAACACAATGGGGTCTCTGTTGGATGTTACATGGTCTTAGCATAACCTCATAATGAGTAGATGCCCAGCCAAACTGGCCAGTTATGAGCCCTACTGACAGAGATGGGTGTGGGCTAGTCTTTCAACCAGACCCCTTTCAAGATGTCTTCATTAGGCCAATACATGGTGCCCTGCTAATGTTTACACCCCAAGTAAGGGGAACACACACACTGGAGAATGCGTCTTGAGGGGACCTGCCTGGTGTCGGAGCTGCCCTTGTGCACTAGGCTTTCACACTTGACCTTTTTACCCTGATAACCATCACAGGCAAGCTGTACAGAAAACAGCGGGTGAGTTATAAAATAATGCAGTCTGATAACTCTCCACGAGTCAGTGGTGGAATGGAACGGAATGAATGTTCTTAATAAAAAAGCTTTCTTTTGTGAAACAATGCATTTGCCCCCTTTTTTGCATTATGTAAAAAAAAAAAAAACGAATCCAAAAGAATGATGCAAAAATGTTGTGAATGTACAATTTAAACATGCAGGACTGCACATGGTCTGACCATTCGTTTACCAAAGGAATTCAATTGTAATGAAGTAAGGAACATAGATTTGCTGTAATGTAAATACAAAAAAAAAAGTTGAGTCATGTCTATTCAGTATTTTAACATTTAAAAGTGACTTTAGAGGGTGCTACCTCAACAATATTTTGTACTTACATGTAAAATGTCAATAGCAGTTTATTAATATAGCGCTGCCATTTATAATAAGGGTTTTTAATAGTATTTTTGATCTTTGTATAACATAATTGTATTTTTCTTTCATTGCATTCCAATAAGCTCTTAGCATTGTTTGCCAATAGGTGATGGCTGAATATAATGACAAATTATCATACTATTTTTCAGTTGTTCAATGTTACATTCTTGATGAGTGAAAGATAAAATGGAATATGTTGAAAAATTTAGACAATTTGCCACTTTTAACCAAGGTTTGTAATCAAATTAAAAGAAGATTAAAAAAAACACTGTTGGATTTTGTTATTTATATTTTGTCACAATTTTCTTGTTAGCAGCTGTGCACAGTTAAAGGAAATGAATTCGGTAGAAAAATAAACTCTTTGTCAAATGTATCAGCAGTCAACGTGTCCTACATGTTCTGAGTGCTGTGTAGAGCAGAACACTGCCAGTTGTTTGTTGAGGTTTTTTTTTTTTAAGTCACTGTCACTGCCCACCTTTCTCCTAATGGGTTTCATTAAGCAAACAGACATGGCCAAACACAGAGCCCAGTGTTGGCTGTTCCACTGATTTAATGTGATGCAGTCTCACAGTTTCAGCTCATAGAGAGAGAGAGAGAGAGAGAGAGAAGGCTTCAAGGTTGACCTGCCTACTTCAGCTGCCTACAGAAAAGCAAGTGGTGCTAGTTCTATCTTCGCAGTGTGATTTTGTAAACTCGAGTGTTTTTACTCCCCCCCAGGAGAATGAGATTAGCTGTCAGCTCATGACTTCTGCACACTTCAGAAGAGAGGAAGTAAAGAGGGCAGAGGGCAGTGTTCTGTTTTCTTTCTTTTGCCTTCTCTCTGTAGGTCCCATCACACCTTCAGGCCTGCTCACCCTCTTCCCCCCTCCCCTCTCTGTCACACACAAACATGCAACACCACACACACAGCTGAGACACTTCATTAAACATTGATGGATACTAAGTACAGCAGGGATTTTTATTACAGTGGGCAGTAGCCTGGTGAATTTTAGTGCACACACACACAGACACACAACACCAACACACTATCTCTCAAAAAAATTCTCCTAAGTCATCAACTGGGTTGAATTGTGATGAGTGTGAAGGCCATAGAATATGATTTACATCATTTTTATTTTCATCAAACCATTCAATGAGTTCACTCATGCCCTGTAGATGTGTGCAGAGTCGTCCTGGACATGACCATGCCCATCCAGAGAGAAATGTTCCATTATAGGATTTAAAAAGTGATCAGTCAGAAGAATGTCATATTGATTTGCAGTGACACTTCACTATAAGGGCACGAGTGGAGGTAAACCATGCCAGCAAATAAATAAATAAACACTCCTCCTCAACAAAACATAACAGAGCTGCTGTTTTTTTCCTTTAATGTGTCACCTGCCTGTATATACTAGGATTTTTTTTATAGATATCCTATCTTATCCATTTCATTTGATTGACCTACATTATAATAATATCACATTTAGATTTCCCTTCAGCGTTACAAAGAGGTCCAAACCTGTTCCAGCATGATAAATCTACTATGGACAAAGTGAGGTCCATGAAGACATGGTCTCCCCAGTTTGGAGTTGAAGAACCTGAGTGGCCTGCACCGAACCCTGACCTTAAGGCACATTGGGGATAAATTGGAACACCAACTGTGCCCCAGGCCTTCTCACGTGATGTCAGTACCTGACCTCACTAATGCTCTTGTGGTTAAATGAGCACAAATCCCCACAGCCATGCTCCAAAAAAGTGGAAAGACTTCCCAGAAGAGTGGAGGTTATTATAAACACAAAGGGGATTCAATGTGGAAAGAGATGTTCAATACATAACATTTGGGTGTGATTTGTCCACAAACTTTTGGCCGTACAGTGTACAGTATAATGGTAGCTCAACATCAAATATATAACACACAGGCTACATAGGACATAGCTAGCTATCACTACCAAAAGATTTGGCCTTAGTGATAGTGTGTCCTTTTTCAGTCCATGCTAGGTCTACATCTTGAGATAAAACCCTGGAGCTTGGTTTTATCAGTACCAAGCTCTGGAATCTGCTACAATAACATTATTTGATAATAGGCTGGTTCCTACTCATGCTGAATGCAAGAGGACTGAAATACATAAGTGATAGTTTAGTTACCTATGAATTTAAATAGATATTAAAAAAATGTCCAGATTTAACCACCAAAAGCAAATATGCTGTATTAAAAATCATATCTATGCATATCATAAATATTGCACTTTACATATTGCATATTGAAATACATAACTGGATTTGAGGTAGTACCAGAAAGTAATTCATTCATTGATTTTCTTGGCCGCTTATTCCTTTTCAGGGTCACGGGAGAGCCGGAGGCATAGGGCGCAAGGCAGGAACAACTCTAGACAGGGCGCCAATCCATTGTAGGGCACACACACACTCACAGACTAGGGCCACTTTAGAGACACCAATCAACCTAATGTGCATGCCTTTGGACTGTGGGAGGAAACCGGAGTACCCGGAGAAAACCCATGGGGAGGACATGCAGACTCCCCACAGAAAGGACCCAGACCTACCCACCCGGGGATCGAACCCGGGACCTTCTTGCTGTGAGGCAACGGTGCTACCCACGGAGTCACCATGTCGCCCAGTACCATAAAGTGACATATTATATTCATTTTCAGCACATTATGAATAATAACTTTATTTAATAACTTTCAGATTAGAATCATATTGCAGTAATTCAGTCATACATGAGTGGGGATGAATGGCTCTTTCTCATAAGCGACTTAACGATGTTTTATCTGACACTTGGCTGCATTTCAGCATGGCCAATTAAAATAGATACTGCAGTTCACTTTGCCTTAACCCCATTTACATGTATGAGGGCTGTCAAAACATGCCAATATAATGGTATTATATTTATCTGAAGCACATTTAGCCTTTACTGGGAGTATGTTTGGCAGCTCAGAGCTCTGAGAAAGCCATACAGACAATACAGATCAGACTTTCGGTCCCCATTACATAGTAAGAAAGACGAGCTCGGTAAAAAATGTGCGTCACTGCGTATTAACAAAAAGTGTATGTAAACTTAATTCACATAAATTTCTATTTCATTGTCCAGTGACCATTATCTAACTTCGTAGGCGTTAACTTCACAGTTTTCCCTGACACAGGGCTCTGATGGATTTTGGCTGCCATTCAAATTGAACATAATATCCTGCAATGTGTGAAACAGTCGCCAATGGAAATAAAGAAGCACTTTAGAACTCACATCTCATCTAAACCTTATTACTTCATTCAGCTAGCTTTATATCACAGGTGTCAAACTACAGCGGGGAGGGCGATAACGGTGCATGGTAAGAGATTTCACTATTTTATGCTTACGTGATCTGACTCAAGAAAGCCTTGAAATTGAGGTGAATTGATTGAGATACTAGGCTGTAAGGATCTGTGGTGTTTCAGGACTGGACTGTAATACATTTGCTGAGTATAAGACTGAGGTTGCTAATAATTTTCAGTACAGCATTAGAAAAAAGAGGAGCAATAAGGCAGACACTGCCTGGGCAACGATAATCGACTTGCTAAACCTTCAGTCAGCTGAGAATTTGCTTCTCATGGACAGTGGAAATAGCTAAGAAACTCTCAAGGGTAAAATTGGCTTGCAGCCAAGCATGAAACCCATTCTAGAGCATAGATAGAGCATTTGGTGTACACTTCAGATCTGGTCTATCAGGACATTTCAGCATGCAGCAAGCTATGTCTAAGGATGTGATGTATAGCTGTGGTGTGATGCAGTCTGACACAAAGCGGAGTTACTCTAGCCATTTGATTATTTCACGATGTCCCAGTCTATCCCATTATCACTTTCGTATTTGTCAAAACAAGACACGTCATGCTTTTTCGGTTTATAGTTACATTTAATGTTGTGTCCACAATACAGGTTAGTTCTTGTATTTCCTCACCCGCACAGAAATTTCTGTGTGGAGTTTGCATGTTCTCCCCGTGTTGGCGTGGGTTTCCTCCGGGTACTCCGGTTTCCTCCCACA
>JAOTRJ010000038.1:19618342-19632689 GCA_028564905.1 Leptodoras praelongus | reverse complement strand
GAACTAGTTTTGATGCCTTCAGTGAGAAACTACAATGTAAATAGTCATGAAAATAAAGAAAACGCATTGAATGAGAAGGTGTGTCCAAACATTTGGCCAGTACTGTATACCTCTTATATTTAATCTTTCATTTTTATATTGCACTTGATCATTAGTAGCTCACATTCCCATGACATGTAAGTTGTAGCTGTACTAGGATCTCATAGCTTGCCTCAAACCCCCAAAAACTGTTCCATTAAAAATAGTCCTTTGAATAATAAGCTATATTTTATTGTTCTGCATGTTCAACATGGCCAATTTAACAGAATGGTTTGCTGACATGGAAATTTGGATGGGATATATATTTCTGTGGTTATTCCTACATCTACTTTATACTAGGCAAAAAGATGGGCAGTAAATCTGTACCAAAAACCTACATGACAGATTCAGATAAGACTAAAACCCCAGTGATATACTGGTGATAATTACATTACCACATCCCCCCATTTAAAAATCCAAACAGGAGTTTCTCCCTAGGCATTTCACTATAATAATATTCCTTGCTTTTCAAATGTTACTTGCACTTCTTTTCAAACCACCTCCTGGCTTATTTGCACAAAACTGTTATCATATAATTTCTTTCCACTACTTCATTTGCAACTAGAGACAGTACTGACAACTAAATTGTATTGTATGGTAAATAAATAGAAAAAGTACTGAGTAGGAGTTGTTGAATAATAGTGAAAAGATAAGTAAGGATGATAGTGCTTGTGAAAAGCATCATAAACAGAGGAATAGAGGGGTGTAAGTATAATTTAATAGAAATTAGGAAGAGGGTAGAATTTCAGATAGTCTTTCTCCCAGACTTCAATTATTTCAATGATTTCATAACTCTTTTATTACAGACCATGACCCCATCTGACAACCATTCCCATTCAGATTCAGCCCAAGTTCACCCCCTCAAAAAATCATACATATAATAAATGATTACTTTTTATTTGTAACATTGCTGCCATTTATTGACTTCTATTAGCAGTGCAAACGGTATGAAAATGCTAATAGCTGTAAGTGCATTTTACTTTTTACCTTTATGTTATTCTTCTTTCCTGTTTTTTTTGCTAAACTGGGCACCTGATGGCTTAGACCATTGATAATATCTTAATGCTTGCTGAATAGGCACCTAAATAGTATCAATACATTACCCATCCTCCCAACACGATCAACAAAGTTTCAAGACTAAACCAGTTCACCTTGGTGGTGGCTGCTCATATCAGCTATACAGAGATGGGTATGGTTGGCAAAGATTGAAAAAGATTGAGAGTCTCTGACTTTCTGCAGGATATGCGGCTGAATAAGTGATGTTGAGGCTTTGTTTTTTAGTGCTTCTGAACTTCTTGAATCTTGTCCCAAGGAGGCCCTAGATATGGCAGTGCTTTATTCCCATCGATTAGATGGCAGCTCAGAGGGAAGAGAATAAAGGGTGTGGCAATTTCTGAGGGATTGGGAAAGGATGTACTGAACAGGGGAGGGAATTGTAAAACTGGGATGAGTAAAGTGGGATGGGAGGTGTCAGGGAGGGGATTGGTACTAATAAGAGAGGATAGTGGGATGGGTGAAGGAGGGAAGGGGTTAATATGAATTGGAAAAGACAATTTAAGAAAGGTGATGAGGCCACAGATATTTGGGGGGAAAAGGGGGCTATGATCCTCGAGGGAAAGACTGATTGAGAGCATCAGAGGCCCTTAAAGGAGAGAATTATTCTGTCTCTGATCCTCAAGAGGGAGGACGAGAGTGGTGGCATCTGCAGTCCTAGAAAAAGAGACTGTGTGGGCATCTGCCATCCTTGACATAGGGGCTGCAACTGAGACAAAGACTTAACAGAAAGTTAAAGAGTCTGTGGTCTTTTTAAGAGAGACTTGAGAGAGTAAGGACTTGTGATCCTCAACAGATAGAAAGATTGCAGTCCTTGATAAACAGAGGGCCTAGAAACATTCAGAGAGAATGTAGCTGTAAGCATTAAGAGACAGAGATGATCATGGAGACAGAGGGGCTGTGACCATATAGAGACAGAATGCTAGTAAAGAAAAGGGAGAAATGTGAATATGTAGGATGTCAACAGTAAAGAAGGTGGAGCTTCATGTATAGTCTTTTTCCACAAACTTCTATTATTTCATAACTTCATTAAAACCAGGCCTAAGGACAGGAAACATACTCGTTCATTCAAACACACACACACACGCACACACACATGCATGCACGCACATGTCTGTTTCCTAAAGACTTGGCAGACAGGAGAAAGTTTTGGATCATATGCTCTTTGTCCCTGTTTCTTTTCTCGGCACCTTATTAGCCCTGCAACCATCATGCAGAAGCACATTCAGTCACGATAGCAGCCTTTGGCCCAAAGCCATGCACTTTTTTGCAAGTCTATGTATAACGTGTCAAAGTGTGCTTACCTCTTAATAATGTAAACCTGAGCCACAGAGGCTTACAGGCTGTACCAGATGGACATGGAAAGCACCATGCAATCTTAACTTCTCTTTATCCCCCAGACTCAGCTGCTCTCCTTGGTCAGGCCACTTTGTGATGGAGTGGCTAGTTATGGTTCTTCGCTCACATTTCTCAGGTGCATGATTGGTTCCTTGGATTAGCATTGATTAGTTTGGCAGCAAACCCGCATTTCTGAATTGATGTATCTATAAGATTTGAGGCTCTTGAGGCATATGTGTATACAGTATTAATACATTGTATGTATATGCATATAATTCACAGGAACATAGTGGATTCTGCATTCTGGATTCACCAGCATCCATTATGACTGAACATCGTTTATGGGAACTGTATAACTCAAATACATTCAGACACTTCATACAGATACTAACCGCAAGAAGCTACACACATGCACATCGTCAACCCCCAACACCCCCTCCCCCCATGCCGTGTTTCAGCGTCTCCTGTTACTGGTTTAATGAGGAATTTGAGATAGTGTGGAGGCCTTAGGGCTAAGACTGTCTCTACACATGATCAGGCGCAACTAATACAGTGCACAACTGTGCATATGGAGTGCTGTGGTCCTTGCGCATAACACTGCCAAAACAGGTGCTCTCTGTTTCTCCAGCCTACCAGATGTCCCACACTGCCATCATGGCAAAGGATTTCGTCACTGTCTTCCTGCAGGGGAACAAAGTTTGAAGCTCAGCCAAGGTGGTCTTATATGGGTTTTGCACAGATATGGTTGCGTGTGGTAGAGTGGTTTAGGTTTTATTTTTTATTTATGCATGGTACAGCAACTGAGCTATTATTGTGCTTTTTCAAAGTTGTATTTCAAAAGGCAGGGGTGCTATGTTGCATAGGCCTAGGGGCAGCTGGGTGTTAAGTGCCATTCTTAAAGGCATAACAATTTGTTACTGGTTTTAAGCAGTACTTAGTAGAACTCATCTCATGTATTTATTAAGCAGGGGGGCCCCTCAGCTCTCGCTATTTGGACAAGTACATATCAAATTGCCAAGAACCTAATGCAAATAAATTAAATACTATGTAATATGAATGCATCACTCAAATCTAAATGTGGAAATTATGCATGTTGAAATGTCAAGGGATGTTAAGTTGGAGTAGGTTAAGTACAAACCATGACAATATTGTGGTTTATATGACTATGAATATGAATATTTCGCATAACCACAAGTGAAAAACTATAATTAGAAGAGGCATCTTTTCAAATGGCCTGAAAGGATGGCAAAAAAGATCAAATTTTAAACACATCTCCTTATTTACATAAACCCTTCACCCATCTTTACATCCTTTGCCCACCATACCATCATGCCAGTATACCTCTCTTTTCTTCCTGTTTAGAAAATAGCCTGTCACTTCTCTTCTTTGTTGTTTAAACCATGCTAAACAGTCCATTGAGTGGCCCATATTTTTTTGCTAAGGCCATTGTGTGAAGTCCATTGTGAGCCATTTGCTCCCACTGTATAAATAGTAGCAAGTATTACCGGTCTGGTAAAAGTAAGGCTGTGGCATAGCGCCAACCTCCGGAAAATGCCAGTGCCAAAAGGCACAGCTGACCCCACCCACCCGAACACACATACACACACATTTGGATACATGGGCAAAATTCATCGGCATGCTTTTGTTCTCTCCAGATTCACAAGATGTGTGTGTTTAATGATTTGCCTCGCATTGTACCCTTGCTCCCTTTGAAGTATAATGCATTTGTGAGTTAAATACGGAGGTGTGACACATCTGCTCTGAGGATGATACAAAGTTACATTGTTCTATAACAACTGCCAGACATCAACAGTAAATCTAGTGTGTTCACTGAGTTATTTTCTAAGCCTTATGGGTCACGCTTTACAATATGTTTCTTCAGTAACCCTGTGACTAGGAAATGATGGGTCAGTATTCCTAACAGCACGTATTTACTTGCATCTTTGTAATTAGTATTTGCTCTCCTGAGCAAAATGTCTCCTGTTTGGTACATGACTTACTGGAACTCTTCAGTAGGCCATGTTTGTATTCCTAAACCAAATTTAATTAAACTACAATAAGAAAATCAATCAGAACACTAACAATAATTTCCACATCTGTTAAAGGCATTAGGAAATAAAGTAAACCTCTAACGACAAGTCCAAAATAAAGAGCAAATGAATTAGTAGTGTGATATGTTCCTAATTATGATTAAATTAGGATGATCTGGTTAATTTTTCCACATAAACCAAGTACAAGACAGCATAGTGTTTCCAAATGTCCAAATGTTCCCTTTTGAAAAAGCAATAACTAATGTATAATTGGTTACCTAACCTAGTTGGTATCCAAGTCTATTATTTTACTGCATATGATTTGCTCTTGCATAGTTCCTGGATTACTAACACAACATTATTTGTGACATTATTGTTATTTGTACACACAGTTCTACAAAAGTATGTAATACTTGTGTTGGTTGGTGACATTTCCCAGTCAGCGCATTCTCATCGGCTATTGCGGGTTATTCCATTGCTGTTCCTTTCATGCTTCAGGATTTTCCACCACTGTTCCTTTCACGCTACAGGATTTCAAGTCATAAATATCAAACATATCTGTAAACCCCTCACACTGCACGATCATTTGGGCAGATAATCGGTTTAGAACAGATCCAAATAGGGTATGCCCTCACACTTGTCAGGAGGGGCAAATCTGACCTAGAATTACCCCAATTATCCTCTAGTGTGGGGCCAGCATGTGAAACTTTAAGTGTTACAAATCTATTTGCTTTACGCTACAGTATGTGATTGTGTTATAGTGTTAGAGAATTGATCAATTACATATAACAAATTACCACTTTTCATGTGGTTTCTATAATAATAATAATGGAAAAAGAATAACAATAATAGCAATTATTAAATATGAAATGAAATATGAAATGAAAAGATAAATCTAAAATTAAATTAATAAAATAAATAAAATATACATAAATATAGCATACACAAATAAATAAAGTACTCATATACATTTAGATATCATTATAAAACTTTTAAAATTGATACTTTTTGTGAAAGTATTATAATTGTTTTTTTTTTATTCTTTTTATTAGACATTACAAAAGGAAGTATCTAACTAAAATAATTCAGTTTCATACTCTGGGGGTAATAATAATAATAATAATAATAATAATAATAATAATAATAATAATAATAATAATTAAGTATTATTATTGCTGTTGTTTTATGGCATCTAGTTGTTGTTGCTGTTGTTGTTGTTGTTGAATTAATAATTCTCTTTCTTTTATTGAGTCACATAGAGTAACTACAGAAGACAATATATAAATATAATAAGCAATGTAAAACTATTTATAGAACCAAAAAGGAACATTTCTGTTTCTTTTTAAGAAAAAAACTAAATGATTTATGTAATGAATACATGAAATATTTTTTAAGTAATTCATTAAATACTACAATGTGTATCCCGTGTAGCTCTGTGGATTCAGTCAATAACATGAACAGTTTGGCCATGAGAAATGTATGAGAAATAAAATGAGTGTGGCTGATTTTTCTTTTCTTTTCTTTTCTTTTTTTTTACCCCAACCCTAAACTTCAGCTATGAAATCAGCTGCTACTTGGACATGACTGTTAATCATTTTCCAATTAATACATGCAATTAGTAGTAGTAGTAGTAGTAGTACTAGTAATAGTAATAGTAGTAGAAGTAGTAGTAGTAGTAATAGTAGCAGTAGTAGTAGTAGTAGTAGTAGCAGTAGTAATAGTAACAGTAGTAGTATTATCAGTAGTAATATTCACAAACTCCTTTTCTGTTTCCTTTTTGTTTTCAAGAACGTACTGTACTGTTTATTATCTTTTCAAAGAAGAAAGGATCTGGAAAGCTGAAGCAATACCATGTGAGGTTTTCAACTGAAATCTAGCTTGCTGATGTAAATAGAATGCAGATGGATGATATTTTAGAAGTCACATTTAAGCTTTTACAGGTAAGCAATAAAGTTTCTGCAAATGGTTGGATCCCATTTTTATTTCAACTTCAGCCTACATAATCCGGCAGCTGGAGAGTCTATCATCAAGGCTATAGATATTGTTTGATACCATGGCTACAGCAGTCTATGAAGAGCAATCACATAAAACAACACATACTTACACACACACACACACACACACAATGATGATGAGGATACACAAATAAATATACTATTAATATTTAATTCAGTATAAACAATGAGTGCAGGTACAGAGACACAAAATCAGAATTAAACATTTGTAAATTGGTAAAACACTAATAAATGCTACTATCATGGGATTAAAAGTCATATCAAATATACACCCATGCAACGCAAACTGTACTGTTATCATCAGCAGACCAGAATATCTTTCAAGGAATTCATGGTTTACAAACGCCTCTATTTATATTCAAATATTTGTAATTTAGCTTTTAAATGGACATAATAGAAATGACCAGGGGAGGGACAGTATGTATTTGTTTTCATGCTTTTAATATTTAGTTATTTATTGTATACATTTTGAATCAATTTCTTTTCTAAACTTTAGGGAAAACATTCAAAATTATGATCACAGGAAATGATAAGGATATACCAAATAAGGATATATACCAAATTGGTAGTGGTGCAGTAATGAACAGCATAAAGTATTTAAAAAATATGTTAAAGTATTTAATTAACAATATTATGAATAATACATGATATTATAATGTTGGCAAGGGAAAATGTAAAGGATAAAGTATATTTCCAGTTCTATAAATACAAATTGCTAACTTATAAACCATATAAAGTCTATATATCTGACATAACTGAGTTTTGTGTGACTTTTCTATGCTAAAATGTCTTTAAGAAACCATCACATCTATCTTTCTCCCTCTTCCACTCTCTAGGACACAGGAAACAGCTAAATAACTAAATTGCAGGGAGGTGTTAATGTCAGCACCTCGGCATCAGCTCTGCTGGAGCTCTACATGATAAAAAAGTATTTACTGTATTTACACTAAGGTGAAAGATAAACACTAAAATGTCTTTAAAACCTTGAGCTTTACTGCCGTTGTCATGATAAACACCTTTTCATGTCACACGCACTTAATGACTAATTACTTGTACTTAAATATTTGTACATCAAATATACCATATTTTAAACGTTTTGCTACTTTTTTATTACATTTACCCTGGTTTTATTACATTTACCCAGGGTACATTTACCCTGTACAGACAGGAAGGACATCCTTAAAGAAGCTCACCACATCTGCAGTATTACCTGTTCCAGATACTTTGTCATGGTCTTCAATATTGCGTATGTACTTGTCATATCCCAGAATTCATGTCAGTATGATGGGGAGATGGGGATGGGCATGTTATCTTTAGCTGAGGAGGGTTTTCTTTGCATCGACAGGCTAAATCGAACGGCCACTCAAAACAGACAACAAATGGTTCACCACAATAGCGTTACTGCTTAATAATCACATAAAAAACACTTCATCTCTCCTTTTCTTTCTCACCTTATCTTATACCAAATCACTGATCTTAAAAGCAATAGCTGCCATATATCTTAGGAACACGAATGGTTATTAGGTGTCGGCAAATAAACCTAACTTTATCGCTTCCCCCGTCCTTTTCTTAAACAAACGCAACACTAAGCAGCTTGTAAAGTGGGTTCGCAAAAGGGAACATTCCAATCTGTCAGACGAGCTGTCACAGAGAGAGAGAGAGAGAGAGAGAAAGAGAGAGAGGGAGAATCCCTCGAATTCTGCCACCTTCATGTTCGGTGAGATGTAAGCCATGCTAAACCCCCCCCCCTGCAGAGAAGGACATAGATTTTCCCACACTGCTGAAACCCTGGATCACGCAGTTGGACATTTGTCATATTTTCACCCCAATAAACAAAGTGTTTTCCACCAAAAAAAAGATTTAACAAGGCCACAAATGTGGTACTCACATTCTTTCTCATGAGGGTACAACGCATAAAACTCTAAAGAACAAAGAAAGCCAGCAATGTGTGATATGCCACTCAGGCTGTTTTAGTCTTTTTTATTGTGTGTGTTTGTGAACACTCTGTGAACATTTTTTTCCATGCAGTCTGCTCTCCATAAATGAGGCATTTTGTGACATTTATTGTTCATCGCCTTAAAGTAACCATCGCTTTACCAGACGAGTTTGGATTTTTATGCAGGAAAAAATAACTTTATAAAAAAAAAAAAGTCTTTCACTTTGCAAAAACATATCCATAAATACTATCTATACATAAATACTACTACTTCATTCAGGTAGCAACAGCTCAGCCGATACTATAAGACTCGCTAGGGCTACTAGGATACTAGGTTTCACATTCATAGCATTACATATGCCAAAGCTATTTTTACTGGCCTGAGCTGCTCCCTTGACCAGTTCCAGAAGTGCTAAAGTAATCGGCTGCCCTCACAGAATGCACTGGGAACATGAGAGGTGTATGTGTGATGCAGTTGAATCGTACGTGCATAAGAATGAGCTATAATTAGATTTCACTTGGCTCATCAAGTTCAATACAGAAAGGGGTTAGTGAAACCCCTTGGCTTCACTCAGGCTCATTCATCTCATTGCTTTTTTTTTTTTTCTGAGACATGAGATGTCCTTTGAGACATGGTTAATCCTTGTGTAGTTGCCCTAACAACTCATTGCACCAAATTCCAGATTTGTCCCAATTGACTTTGTGGTCTTTGTTGTAGTTTCTGGAGATGTCTCGGAATGTGAAAGCATCACATTGATTTATACACGGATTCTTAAGTTTTTTAGTAAAGCAGCAGGGGGTTTAGTGGAGAGGTGTAATGTGTTGGGGGGTGTATGTGTATGTGTATGTGTATGTGTTTGTGTGTGTGGAGGGGGCGGGAGTAGTTAAAGGACACACTCAGCTGCTAGATTAACTCATCAACACCGCATTGCCGGGTGTCAACAGAAATGTTTCACGCACAAGGAATGAATACCATTTGGAGGTCACGAGCAGCAGTCTCCCGAGTCCCTTAGCCCTTTTAAATGTTAGTGTCTGCTTTTCAAGAGCAAAGGTGTCAACCTAAAAGCTCTACCAGAAATTATAACCCTTTAAGATACAGGACTTTTGTTTGAATTCTTGATCAAAGAAAGGAGTGAAGAATTGTTTGAAATGGTGTGTCACTGTTACACCGTTTCTTTTTCTCTTCTTCATTTTCTTAGCCTGGATGCATTTTTGCATATGAGTTAATATAATTATTTATGCCAAGTGAATACATAAGGCATTCATGTGTGTGGCATTAATGAGTTACAGCATGTTTAGTACTCTGGTTCTGCTTTACAGATTGAAATTTATTGACATTGCTATTATGTTTCTTGAATTGTTGCATATACACAGATCAGCCATAACAGTAAATCCACCTGCCTAATATTGTACAGGTCCCCTTGGCCAAAACAGGTCTGATTCATGTATGCATGGACTCCACAAGACCTCTGAAGGTGTGCTATGGTATCTGGCACCAGAACATTGACATCAGATCCTTTAAATCCTTTAGTTTGCAAGCTGGGGCCTCCATGGATCAGACTTGTTTGTGCAGCACATCCCACTGATCCTCAATCGGATTGAGATCTGGGGAATTTGGAGGTTAAATCAAAACCTTGAACATTTTGTCATGTTCCTCAAACCATTCCTGAACAATTTTTGCAGTGAAGCAGGGTGCATAATTCTGCTGAAAGAGGCCTCTGCCATTAGGGAATACCGTTGCCATGAAGGGGTACAACAATGTTTAGGTAAGTGGCACATATCAAAGTAAAATCTACATGAATTCCAGGAGCCAAGATTTCCAAGTAAAACATTCCCAGAGCATCACACTGCTTCTGCTGGCTTATCTTCTTCCTACAGTGCATCCTTGTGTCATCGCTTCACCATGGAAATGACGCAAACCCCCTGGCTGTCCACATGATATAAAAAAGGCCACCTTCTACAGTTGCTCCATGGTCAATTCTGATGCTCATTTGCCCATTGTAGGTGGGGTTTTTTTCAGTGGTGGACAGGGGTCAGTATGGGCATTCTGACTGGTCTGTGGTTACACAGCCACATATGCAGCAAGATGCAATGCACTCTGTGTTCTGACACCTCTCTATCATAGCCAGCATTAACTTTTTCAGCAATTTGTACTACAGTAGCTCTTCTGTTGGACTAGACCAAATGGACTAACTGTCACTCCCTACATTTGTCACTGAGTCTTGGGTGCCCATGACCCTGTCACTGGATGTCCTTCCTTGTACCACTTTTGGTAGGTACTAACCACTGCATTCTGGGTATCATCCACAAGACCGGCTGTTTTACAGAGTCTCTGACCCAGTCATCTAGCCATAACAACTAGGCCTTTGTCAGAAGTCACTCAGATCCTTATACTTGCCCATTTTTCCTGTTTCCAACACATCAGCTTTAAGAAGTGACTGTTCATTTACTCCATAATACAACTATATTGCCAAAAGTATTCGCTCGCCTGCCTTCACGTGCATATGAACTTGAGTGACATCCCATTCTTAATCCATAGGTTTTAATATGATGTCAGCCCCTTTGCAGCTATAACAGCTTCAATTCGTCTGGGAAGACTTTTCACAAGGTTTAGGAGTGCATTTGTGAAGTCACACAGATGTTAGACGAGAAGACCTGGCTTGCAGTCTTGGTTTGCACCAAACTCACTCATCCATGTCTTTATGGACCTTGCTTTGTGCACTGGTGTGCAGTCATGTTGGAACAGGAAGTGGCCATCCCCAAACTGTTCCCACAAAGTCGGGAGAACATGAATTTGTCATCCTTACCTCAGGCCATGAAACTCAAATTCACAATAATGCTAGTAGCCCTAGTAGCGTGAAAAAACAGCTATGGATTTTATACAGAAGAGAATAAGACATTTTGATATGTCATATACAGTGACACCAACAAGTAAACAGTGAAACAAACAATTACATTTATTTTTTACCGAATCTACGATGCAGATCCAGGGTTCATGGTGGATGCAACAGAAAAGCTCATGCCGCAGACATGAGACCTTATGAGTTTAAATCCTTCTGATGCCACAGCCATCCATAACCAGGAGTCCAACAGAGCAAAACTGAATGGAAGATCTCTGGGTTGGAAGGTGTGGACTTACTGTCTGTCCCCTAGTGAGTGACACTAACCAATTCCAGGTGTGTTTGAGGTCATGTATATGGAAAGTGTCCAGGTAGCACTTTCCTTTAAGTATGTTCAGCTGTCCTGTGATGCAGCATGAGCAGCAGTTTGAAAAGATGAGGCTTTGCAGGTCTCAAAGGAAATCTGTCTGGCTGTCATGCAATAGTGGCTGGCCAAAATGGTTAGTTAGCCTGATATCTCTAGTTTCACAAGATCAGAACTTCTCTTGCTAACAGTATTGAGAAGCAGTGATGAATGGGTTGAAGGGACTGAAAGTGTTCATCTTTACATATGGTAGCTATCATGTGACAAGAGAGAGCTGGTTACTGAGTGACCACACTGGGGAGAAAAATGGATTAAAATCAGAAAAGATATCCTGCTATTTTTAACAAACATCATCTCTCTCGCTCAAAGTGCTTAATTATAATGGAAATTCCACTCTGTAAGGGTTAAAGAGTGACCAAGTTCTCTCCACTATACTGAGCCCGAGCTGTTCCATGTGGTCCGCTACATAGCTTTTATGAAAATTGGAGTTAAACCCCTGGCTTCCACTCTAAACCCATCATAGTGCTGGGTGACATGTGCTTCATTACTTTCTTGTTTGTTTTAGACATGAGGGAAATCCAGCACCTGGTCATACATATTCCCAATCTTTCACGAATTAACAATGCCTAAGCTTGCCATGCTAGACAGTGTGGCATGAGCACTATGTCGTCATGTGAGCGCAAAGCTCAAATAAGGCTTTTTATCACAGCTTGTATAGCTAAACAAAGTCAGCTACATGATGCTTAGAGGCATCAGACATCACCAGGACCATTTCTCAGCAGGAGAAATGGCCAATCTGTGAGTATATAGCAGTGGTGCATCAAGAGAGCTGAACTTAATACTGAACAAATCATCTGATGTTCAAGATGATAACACAAGACTGATCACCTTTGCCTTACTACTACCAGACCTTCACAGTGACGTGTATCATTTCTGAAAGAACATAGAGCTATAGACAGATATGACCTTGAGAATACAAACTGGAAGCACCACAGTGACGTTTCCCACTGCTGCTCTCAAAGGCCCCAAGCCTGACCTGCACTGACAGTGTTCTTAGTGTTGGGTTCCTGCTCCTCTCTTATACTAGCAGCAGGGGGCAAAGGGGTGAATAAGCATTGTGGCCCTGTCAGCTCCAGCAGTGCAGGTCCCCTGGGCTGGCGCCAGAAGTAGTCCGGCAGCCAGGGGCAAAAATAGACCTGACACTACCATTACTGCAGTTGCTGGGGCAGGGCAGAGCGGCAGGAAAAGAAGTAGGATTAGGTTGCATGGGCTGTCATCGTTGCATGGTCATTACTTCAGGGCTAATTATCTGCAGCCACAAGTAAACACACAAGATATTATAATGCAACATATAATACGTAGCTGTGATCGCTGCAAATTGGATTAGGATAATGCCATTGGTGACTAAAGATCAGATGATCAAGATTTGTACAAGAATAGTACAAGAATAAGGAATAAGTCTTGACTTTAGAAATACATTGCCTATAAGCCATGGCAATGAAATGCTACATATTATGACTCATGTTCATGAAACTCACAAACTTTCTGCAAAGTATTCATGCCACACTTGTCATACCAGTTAACTTGAGCATTAACTCCAGCAATCCGACTCCGCTGGCACAATCTCAGCCCCTCCCCTCAACCTCTTCCCTTGCCATTCCAGAGTTTAGGTTTCCATTGACCACTCAGCATGTCCAGTGAGATAGACAAGCGCTTTTGCTGTCTTCATCACCACTCAGTCACAGGCATGCCTAGGCTAATGCTGGATAAAATAATAATCATAAAGTCATGGTGTCACCCGATTCCTCCATGCTGTCAATTATGACTTTGCACAAGTGCACTATCTGTCAGGTCTAAGGGAACATTACTGCTGTAATTGCCCTGGAGTTCACTTTTGATGTGCCTATTTAGAATGACCATCAGTGATGTTCAGTTATTCATCTATGCACTTGAAATGTAATTATGGCATTCCCTGATATTGCTAAACACCTCTTTTCCATGCTAGCCGACGTCCCAAGGCACTAATGTCAGATCCGAACTCGGGTATCGCGCTAAATGTGAAACACGTGACAGTCTTGCTTTTAAGGAATGGCAGGGAACAGCAGATATAGCTAGAGAACCACAGTGCTATCCTTATGCTCAAAGTAACTCAATAGGTAATTAGTCTTATGAGAGCATGTGTGTACATCCCTATCAATCCCTATTTAGTGCAGCATAAGCTTCTGTTAGCTAATTGAATTAGCTGTTCTGTTTTGGTTTTGAACCTGAGAAGTGGAAGGCGGTGGAGATGTGTTTATCTTGCATTATGTCTGAGTGGAGGTATAATAATACCACACAGGGCATTAATCCAGCACAACTTATGTGTCCGCCAAAAGGTCTACTGTCACCCGAGCTCCGTCTTTCTGACGTTAATGAACACAATATCCATGATGTTAGATTAACCTCCTGCTTTATAGGATTAATGTGTGGATATTTAGTACAAGCTAAATGTGGAATGGGGTCTATGAGAGCTGGTGCTAGGAGAGATAGTGGAACTAGTAAGGTTAGATTAGAAAGATAAAAGCAAAGAATTTTTTAGTACAAAGGACCCAGCGGACATCATTGTAGGAAGTAGGATACATTCATTCATCTTCTTGGCCGCTTATTCCTTTTCAGGGTCACGGGGGAGCCGGTGCCTAGCCGGCCACATAGGG
>JAOTRJ010000038.1:19561217-19566362 GCA_028564905.1 Leptodoras praelongus | reverse complement strand
ATTACTGTGTGGCCATAAACTCACTGTGGCATCTAACTATGAATATAACTGTGAGGATTTATAGTGCCACTGCATTACTGTTATAAATATACAGGCATAAAATATTTCTACTCTAAATACAGGATCATAACAGAAATATGAAGCAGTCTTCCATCTGATGGCATTACAGTACTGACATGTTACAATGTTAAAATAACTGTAATATATAGATTGTGTTCATGGCTCATTGACCAGGTTGAATTAATATGAGAGATATGTTGGTCCATAATCAAGAATTTGATCAGTGCTAAATCTTTTTTAATAGTTACCAGCTCATATGATTTGTGTAGACACACTTCAGTTTCACTGCTTTATTTGTTTGTAATATAGCTACAATAAAGCAAGGGACAAGACCAGGAGAAGCCAAGAGAGAAGCAGAGAGCGAGACTCTACCATCTGAGACCCCCAGTGCTGGCCGGCTGCTCATTTCACTATTGTCACAGAGCGCTGAACGGGGATGCGGATGGTCAGTAGTTGTATTGTGCATGTGACAGGCTGGGTGTTGTCTGTGATGAATGGGCCTGCCAGCAGCCCTGACGGCTCCGTTGTTCAATACATATGGATACAATACCGACTGCCTTTGTGACATGCTGATAGACTTTTGTCCCCCTCGTTTCAATACCGTTTAATCTCGGCCACCGTATTGTATGTGCGGCCACTGATGGGCAGATCCAACATGTCTGCATTAAGTGCAGGGGCTGCCTGTCTCACCGTACAGCCAGTGTAGGGAATCTGTGTTATTAACAAACACTAAGTCTCTGTACTGGAACTTTAAGTGAAGTTTGTGAGACATTCGTGCATGAGGGCATACATGACTTCAGAGTGAAGATTGATGATGAGAATAACGATATAACAGAAACGCATGACCTGAGACTGTCAGTGTTCCTGATTTCTTACTCAGTGACCACATGGCTCAGTATATTATAAAGGATTTGTCTGTCCATGGTTGGAACAGTCTGTAAAATGAATGGTATAATAACTGCATCACCAAAAATCATGATTACCACATTCTTAAATAAAATTTCTTTACAGGGATGCCATAGAAGAACACTTTGCTTTACTAAAGAACATTTTTTTCTGCAGCTGCCACAGAGATTTTAAAATAAATCCCATAATAAATGTTATAGTTATGTAAGGATCTTTGGTGTAACAAATGGCTGATTAGTTGACACTCATTTTGTTGAATCTGAGCTGTGTAGCACATTTCATGCAAGTTTAGCTAGTATTCTGCTATATTTATTTAAGAATTTCTTAGATAGATAGATAGATAGATAGATAGATAGATAGATAGATAGATAGATAGATAGATAGATAGATAGATAGATAGATAAATAGAGTTACGTTTTGTGAAAGCTACCACAGCTGTCTGTTTAGGGATGAGAACACTAACATAAATCTTAAATAAATCTCTTTATTGAAATCTTCCTTCTCTGTGCCTTATTCATTTATTGTAGTTTTGATGATCATATGCACATATAAACAGAGATAATGCTAGCTACCAGCTTGCTCTAAATGAAACCAATATAAAACACATCAACAATAGCGCTGATTACTGATTGGCTGAGAAATAATGACAAACTGGAAAGATATTTCTTGACTGTAACCTTTAAGACTTTTCAACAGTTATCGTAATGTAGCAATGTTTGTGTAATTTTACTGTCATCCTATAGGTCAAATGCAGGGGTTTTAGGCATTTTATCGCAATCTTACTGGTGTTCCAAGGGATAAAATTACCAAGTAATAACATGGACCATTTGTCTGAGGCTACACTGAATGTATAGAACTGTCAGATGATGTCATGTGGAATAATAAACTGACCTGCTTTTTTGGCAGCACAAAAAAATTATCAGTAACTAAAAAAAAGGCAGAGGAGTCTTCAGCTAGTCTTCTTCGTAGTAACAGTATTCGAGATAAAAGCATGTTAGAAAAGATGAGTATGGTTATATGACCCATTCTTTATTCTGATAAAAGATCTCGAACTGATCCAACATCTTCAGTTGTGAGAAGTAGTGCTTTGTCATTGATATAGCCCAACAGCCAATAATAATAATAATAATAATAATAATAATGACTTTATTGAAAATATTTATGATAAGTTAATGATATAAAATACTGTGTATTATATGTCAGTGTCATTTATGTCAAGGTCCTTACATCACTTACATACATTTATTACATTTTATATATAAACAAATTGTTCTTTTAGCCTGTTTAGGCTTAGTAGAATAATACAATGTTCATTTTTTTATTTTAATTTTCGAGAATCACTCGAAGTATACGACTGATATTCTGCTAACTGTGAATTAACCTGGACTAAAAAAAATATCATTAGTTCCTCCTTTGCTTTAAACTACCAGAAGCTCAACGACTGGAGCTGAAGGCCTTGTTTTCTGACCAATTTACCACACAGACTTAAAACCTCCTTAAGCACCTGTGATTATTTATTCTTTTCTCCACCAAAACAAATCCAAGATGCTTAAAGGCTGAAGAGAGTATACCAAAGGACACAAGTCTCCCATAAAAAGAAAAGAAAGCGCATAAATAAGAGCCTTCAGTAACCAATGCAGTGAAAACAAATAAGCGCATACAGTACCTCTCCTGCCATTACCTGAAAGCAGGACCAGCTAAAGCAGAAGCCAGATTTCTGGCCACCAGGGACGCATACATGCACGCACACAGACACACACTCACATGAACTCGCTCAGGGACTGTTGCTTGTAGATCAGTCTGAGTGTGAGTCTATTTCTGATATTTATGGGCAATGGGGACACTGTAAGTTATGACAGAGCCAGGCTAAGACCTTCCTCTATATTTTCACTCCCTTTTCCTGATACTTTTTTTCTCTATTTGACTTATGCTTTTGTTTTTTTTCTAACCTAGTTAGCCCCACATAGCCTTGAAAAAATATTAAAATAACAATGAGTAAAGAAAACAAAAAAAATTTAATTATAGATGCATACATTAGTACAAAAATAGATTGAATGTTAAAATTTTTACTTACATTAATAAAATATGGTTAACTGTTTAATTTAGAAGTCAGTGTTTGATATTTATGTTTCTATATTGGGATTTCGCAAAAAATTGATTATATTGGTTTATTGGGCTTCCAAATGGGTATGTTGTTCTTTCTATGATCTTCCCACACCACACACACACACAGGCAGCTTTTCCAAAGGAAGGGCTGATCACTTTTGCTCTAAGTCTATAGTGTTAGTTGTTGCTACGGACTCACTGGCTGTGAATAATGTCCCACCGGGGACAAGGCATTTTCCACTCTAAGCAAAATGTCTTACTCTCAGGCACTGAAGAGTTTCTGTTTCAAGCTCTGCGTCCAAAACTTAGGGGGTAATGAAGCCTCTGGCCGCGTCTGCTCATCTGGGATGCTCGGAAAATTTATATTTCTGTCCTTTATGACAGCGCAGTTTATGTGCCATTTTCAATTAGATGCTATTTATGAGACTCGTTTGGGACACGATGCTTATGCACAATCCGGGAAGGGGCTGATTGATGCTCTAGGTGCTGCTAGACCTGTCCATAAAGTTCAGTCATGCATTTTGTATTCGATATTAATTTTTTAAACAAAAATGTCAACCAAATTTGCTGCAATAAAAGTAGCATGTGCGTTAATTTAGTAGAGAGTTGCACGCCTTGGGAAAGTTCACCTCCATACTGGATATGTACTTATCCTAAATACAATTTGACCTCCTCGGCGAGAGGCCATCACTCTGGATGGAGTTGCGCACAGATGGATTTTCGTTGCATTAATCCTCCACATCAGGTGGGTTCTGTCAAAGTGCTAAACTTAAATACTCCGGGCCATTCATCTTTGCGCAGAGGCCGGGGTTCTGTCAGCGGCCAGACGAGCTATTTCCTCTCTCTCTCTCTCTCTCTCTCTCTCTCTCTCGCAGAAAGGACTGGAGCATGAGAGAGCGCGAGCGCGCAGATCTTAATCAGTTCCGCATGCAGTACGTCCGGGGCAGAAGTGTGTGTTTGTGTGTCCATAGCTGTGTGCTTATTTATTAATTTGTTACCAAATAACTGAAACGCAATTGAAAATTATAACGGATTAATTTTTTGTTGTTTTGTTCATTCTAGACGTGCAGTAAAGCTATCTGTCTAAAATGAATGCAACATTGTACCTGTTAATTGCACTTTTTTTTCTGTGTGATCCTCTATTACCTCGATGCTCTTTCACCCCCCTGTGCTCTGGAGAGTAACTCGACGGGATGAGTTCACCCTACCACCACCACCACCACCCTCTCCCTCCTCCCCATTAGGCGCCCAAGCGGCCGCGTCTCAAATCGCCTTGATTGATTCCGCCGCAGTTCCCACACAACAGTGTATCCGCGAAACCGTATTTATCTTCATAAAGCGCCGATACGAGCCTGGGGTACGCTCCAAATGAAATCCCCTCTTTTAAAAGCGTAGGCTGCGTTCACGGGGAATCGCATTAATCGTGACTCATATAGCTGTACCGACATCAACTCACATAATTAGTGAAGAAGCACTTATTTCCACACGCAGGATATGTTACAGGGTCACATGGATGGCGTAACTGAATCTCCTTTTGCTTTCTCTTCTATTGTAGGCCTACAGCATTTCACAGAAAAAAAGGAAAAAAAGATTCTGTGTTGGTCTGTAGTCTATTGAAAAATAATGCATTAAACCTGAGGCCTATATTTGTAACATTTCAATGCGCTACAGTCAGTGTTTTGTGGTAAGATGTCCACATGTATTAAACAAAAGAATCAGCTGTTGGGTCAAGTGATATACACTGAGGAAAATGCATCAATAAATATCAGAACAACAAATCACCATACACAGATTACAGAGGGCTACGTTTAATGAGAACACTGTGTGTTTCCCTAAGGCGCCTCTAAGTCTTCAACATCCATAAAATATACGAAATATTCTGCACTAGATTATTGTATTGTTACAAGACATTGTATAGTTGTCTATAATAATGAAAGTTTCATACAACGCATTTCACTCGGACAGTGTTTATCTTGCGTTTATCCGTTTGGACTTATATATAAACACTGCAAGTGTTACACAGCTGTGGCGATTTTTCCCTTGAAGGCGCAAAAGTAAATACAAGCTAATGTC
>JAOTRJ010000038.1:19546217-19558717 GCA_028564905.1 Leptodoras praelongus | reverse complement strand
AAAGTCTTTCCCACACGCCTAGGTGAGAGTTTTATATTTGCCTTATAGAATATGAGCCTTAGGGCTACAATAAAATATTGTAAAATTTTCCACGAGATCTACCAGTTGATACACGTTTCGTTTAGAATGATGGCTCTGTGGAGAATTAGAATAATAATAATAAGAAGAAGAAGAATTCTAATAAAGTACATTAAAAATAATCAGTATTTGGAGAATATGCATATATATATATATATATATATATATCCAAGGCTATTGTCTCAATAAAAATATATAATAGCCTAAATGACTGATGATTGATTGTCAGGTGTTCTGCATCTAATTAACGCTTAGAGTCAAAGAAACACCTTCCAGTTAGCAGTGCAATAAAGATCTGTGGCTGTAGAGATCATTTCCAACATGCATGGAGGAGAAGAAGAAACGTGGACTTATCCACAGATTTCTATTTTGGAGAGAAATGTAAAACTGTGTTGAATCCGTTGAGCTGTGGGAAGCGCTATTGTCGGCGCGTAAATGCCTTCAAACACCGGATCAGAGACACCACCCGTTCACACTGCGAAATAAATCCCATGTCCCGCTCAACAGGCGCCGCTTTAGCAGCTTCTTCTAGCTAACAAATTGATACTGCTTTAGCTGCCTAGCCTCACAACTGTTGGTCAGCAAACGTTAGATATCACCAGGATCAATTTTCTGGTCACTTGCGTGAAAGACCATTACAGTTTTATCCATTTAAACCAGTGAAAAATATGGGAGTATGAGAGTATGGGAATATGAGGCCTAGAATCACCTGTTAATCACTAAAAAAAGATTACAAGATCGAGTGTGTAAAAAAGATTAAATATAGGTTATATAATTTATGTGATCATGAATAATAAACAACATAGGACTATCCTAACGTATTCACCCAGAAATTGAATCATTGTTTTCTTAATAGGTATTTCTCTGGAAATTCCGTAATATTCCCTGATAAAATAGCTATAAATTACGAATAAGTTTTGTATCTTTTATAAATGCACTCTGTAGACATTGTATAATTTATAACAGTTTATTAATTATATTATTAAACATTGTAAACCCTTAAACCGCATATTATGCATTGTGTATCTAGTCTATACACCATTATCTCTCTTTATCTCTCTCTCTCTCTCTCTCTCTCTCTCACACACTCGTATGTGTGTGCGTGTGTGTGTGTATGTGTGTGTGCGTGTGTGTGTGTGTGTGTGTGTGTGTGCGCGCGCGTTGCATTGTTACTCATTTGCTATAAAACATGCTATTCATCTCGGTTTGTTGTCACCCACGTGGACTGTTGTGGATCTGCTCTAATAGAATGTCGTGCTGTTTGCTGGGCTTTTGGCTTGCTTTGGTCCCTCTCCTCATGTCACCATATGGTGCTCCTGGCACGGACAATGCGACGTGTCGGCGAACTCGTCACTGCATCGCCGGCGGCTCGTGTAAGGCAAACATCTATCACTATGAACGATTATTAAAAGCCGGATGCAATGGGTTTTTTTCGGGTAGGGACGTTCCCGTTCCCTCTGTCATTTATTTCAATAAATGTAGCTACATCTTCTTTAGATAAAGCTCAAAGACTGTAGGGAAAATCGAGCTCGACTCGAATCAAGAAAACAAAAAATCGACAGAAATGTTGTTTTTATGATTATTCATATCGTACTACCTAGATGAAAATTTATGTCGAATTTTATACAAGCTCACTAGATTATACAGTTAGTAAGTCAATAAGTGTGTAATTGCCTGCTTTTTATTATTTCCCAAATAGACACGTTATATAAACTAAGTAGGCTAATAAAAAACCTTAATAAATAAATTGCAAAATATAAAATAGATAATAATAATAATAATAATAATAATAATAATAATAATAATAATAATCTACTACTACTACTACTACTACTACTACTACTAATAATAATAATAATAATAATACTAATAATAATCTACTACTACTACTACTACTACTAATAATAATAATAATAATAATAATAATAATAATAATAATAATAATAATTGAAGAAGAAGAAGAAGAAGAAGAAGAAGAGGAAGAGTACATATTATGAGACATATTATGTTCAATACAACCTGCTCATATTATCTAGAATACAATTATTGGTTGACCATAATTTGCAATGGACTAATAATAATAATAATAATAATAATAATAATAATAACATACAATCGGTACAATATTATAAAATACAAAATTCGCCACATTATTAATGTAATGCAGTGCTAGAAGTCCTGGCATCACAAAGCTAAATACATGAGTGACACGTACCTGTCCTACTCAGCGTCGACAGAGTTACCTTGCAGACAATACAGTGCCATCAGAAGCCTTACACTAGTTTGACGTTTTCAGTGTTGTAAGCAGAGACATAAGACTGAGAGACGCGCAAGCTGCGTCCCGCTCCTCACCTGCGCGGAAAAGGAGAAGCGCAGCGTCCCGCAGTCCCGCAGTCCCGGGTACCGGCGTGATTTCAAAGGTTATGGTGCTCATCTGCAGGGTAACGTAAACCTGCCCTGAAATGTCCATATAATCATCTCCAGACTGTCCCTGTCTGTCTTTTTGTATTCAGGCAACCACTAAATCTTTTTTTACCTTGCACTACTTGCTAGATATTGTCAGCTTGACCCATTTACATCCTGCGTTTTGTTAAATTGTTTTCTATGAAGACTTGAAATTAAATTTTATTTATGAGACTCAATTTAACTAATGCGACGTGGTGTTCTAAACTGTACACACATTTATGCACTGTGTTATAAAATCTTTTATCGAATTTAAATGAGTATTATCAGGCTATTTCCTGGTTATCTATTACTTTCCTATTTCATATTTGTTAAACCAGTTCAGTTTTTTGTTAAAAATGTGTTGCTAGTGAAATATAAGGAAACATACATTATTATTATTATTGCTGTTACTATTTTTTTTTTTTTTTTTACTGTTTTAAATTTGGCACCCCAGTCATGTAGGCTAATGGTAAATGGGTATTATGTTTGCATCCTCGTAACCGATCCTGATATTTGAATAATTAGGCACAGCAATAATGAAATCACTCTACTTTGCAAGACTTCTTGGCAAGAACGCACACATCGTCTTTACTAATTGAGTCGAGGGAACGCTGGTGGTGTTCTTGTAATGAGCGCGCGCTCTCCTTTTTCAGAGATGGAGGCGCGTGGAGCACGTGGTTCCTCCTAAGTAGGAGTGGGGTGTCAGATGTATAAACATCTCTCGCCATCTCCCTTCTCTTTAAACTTCGCCATCACCACGGGGGGAAACTCCTCCTATTCTTGCGTCCAATTAATTATTAGGGTCTGGCCCTTTAAGACGGAGCAGAGGGTCAGCAAGTGGCGTAGAGTTTCTCTAATTGAACTTCGCCCAATCAACAACAACTCGTTAGCGACCGCTTGATCTCTCCAGTTTTCTGCACTTCAGCTTATTTTTGTGTGTAGCGGCTCGTCCCCCGTGGCCAGTGTCATTTTCACTTCCCAAACAAATTCATGGGGCTCCGCGGAAAAAGTGGGATTGCTACAAGCGGACTGGGGCTCGGGTGCCTGTGAGAGCGCAGCGCACTCCTGAAGCAATGGTGTTATCGGACAAACACCTCAGACCGACGAGTGCAAGCGGCTCCGTTTAAAAGACAACTATACGAACCAGGGAGAAAGCGGTTTGTATGAGAAAGAAGCGATCGCGGCTGTTGCTCAAAATCGAAAACTTTTTGAAACACTTTCTCATAGGACTGTCATGACCTCCAGTAAAGACATGAAGGCAGGCTCGGTGTTGCAATCCGGCAGCGAGGAGAGAAGACGGGGTCCTTTAGATCAGCTGCCACCCCCCGCTAACTCCAACAAGCCGCTAACTCCGTTCAGCATTGAGGATATCTTAAACAAGCCGTCCGTGAAGAAGTCGGTGACGAGTCTGTGTCCGCCGCGCGTGCTGGACAAGGTAGCGGGAGCGAACGCGGTGCGGAACGGCCTCAGCACGCCCTCTTCACCCTTATGCGCGCTGGAGGAGCTAGCAAGCAAAACTTTTAAAGGACTTGAAGTCAGCGTTATACAAGCGGCAGAAGGTAAATAAAAATATTTCTAACCTACTGACCTATCTCTTCTAACCTACTTTGTCCCCGTTTCGTTCTTCTATAGCCTACGATGGGCCTTTTTCAAGTTTCAAAAACATGACCTAGAAGATTTTAAATGTTTTAAAAGTCGCGTGCTCTCTCTAAGGACATAAATCTTATGGTGAACGTGAGATTGGGTTGAATGCCGCAGAATACAATATGCCAAATTCCATGACAGACTCACAGTAACATTGTGCGAGTTATCAATAATAATTCCATATTTTAATGGAAAAAGAAACCTTCCCACGTGCCACTTTGGTCATAATTTTACATTTCTTTTTTTCTGGAATGTAATATCTAATAACGTGTATATACATAGTTGCTTATTATTAGGCTATGTATTTCGTAAACCTATTTTAAGATTATCAGTGTGTGAACTAAAGCGAACCTCACTGCACAAACAGTACACTGTCCTCGATACAGCTGGAGAGATGTCAGATGTATGGTTGCTGATCAAGGTATATTTGATTGACTTAAATATTTTGAAAATGCTTCGCAATTAGTAGCCGGATTGTTTTGGAAAGCGTCCTATTTTTGGGAAAGAACAGATGTTTTGCAGCTGGACTGGACAACTGCGGCCTAACACGAACATGCACACGCAAATCATAGAGCCTGTACCAGCACAGTTATTAAAGCGTTTTAAGATGATAGTAAGCATGCCTTATTTTTATGTCTTCGCTTTTATTTGGCAGGTCGCGAACACCTGAACTCGTTCGGCCAGCGGCAGGTGTCGAAAAAGCGGCGGAAGTCGCGCACGGCCTTCACCAACCACCAGATCTACGAGTTAGAGAAGCGCTTCCTCTACCAGAAGTACCTCTCTCCGGCTGACCGCGATCAGATCGCGCAACAGCTTGGCCTCACCAATGCACAGGTCATCACCTGGTTTCAGAACCGACGAGCTAAGCTCAAGAGAGACCTGGAGGAGATGAAGGCGGATGTCGAGTCGCTGAAGAAGATTCCCCCGCAGACGCTGCAGAAACTCGTGTCTATGGAGGACATGGACGATGCGCAAGGCGGCTCGGCTCCGATCTCACCGAGCGCTTCGCCCACAGCACACGGCCTCAGAGTCTTCCCTCAGTCGCCACCTTCATCCCGAGGTCAAACCACAGACGAGTTCTCCGAAGAGGACGAAGAGATCGAGGTGGACGATTGAGACCTGGCCCAGTGATTTTCCGTACCGGGCGTCTCTTTTCTGTGCTGATGAATTTAAAATGTCCTCGGTGCTGTCTGCAGCAGAAGAACAGCCGTTTTTATCCACACAACTTTTGCACGAATGTTGAACTCTGCGGAAGAACTTAAAATTGAAAGGATGTTTCCCCCCTTTCTCTCTCATGTTTTAATTTATTGCAAGGATTGTAAAAGCCTCTACAACTGACGACGAGCTGAAAAGGAGTACACATTTTCATTCAGTAGGATATGAGAATTCATTAGTGACTGTTGTACAAGATCACGAATGCAACATTTGTATGTATTTTTAAAGGTTTATTTTATGCCGCAGCATATGAGGGAAACTTGTGCAATTGTTTGGTTACGCAGCTCGGCAGTAGCATCACAACAACTACATTACTGTTATAGCTGCTAATGATCCGCATCTGCCAAAATGTGATTTTTCAACGAATTTCTCAAGTATATAGTCATATTTATATTTATACAATGTCCAGAAAGATGTCATTTGGGTCACAGGATTTGAAGTATTTGACATTTCGCTGAAAAATTAATATTCCCAGTTACAATAGCTGGAACATTTTCTTCATTATTAGCGATATATTTGTAATTCTGGTCCTGTACCCTGGATGAAAAGCCACTCAAACCTTTTGAAAAGAACTTAATAGCCAAATTATCCAAATAACCGGGAATGGGGGCGGGGGGCAAGGTTGTGTGTATAAATCAACTTATGATGCATTTACGCGATAAAGTTATTGTAACATTCTATTTAATCACCATTTATGTAAATAAAGGTTATATGATATTTCAGATTGTTTCCTGAAGTTTGAAGTGCTAACATGAGCCTCGGAGTGCTGTTGAATCATGTTGAACAAAAAAATATCTGTCGTGTATTTTTTTTAATGCTGATGCAGCCTACAAGCAGGATAATAATTTCTAATAAGTTATTTCATCCGATAGGCTTAAATGGAGAACGAGCATGAACACTGAGATTTTTAACCAAGCAGTCGTTCCATTTGAACAGATCTTCTGGTGGCTACACATCCTCGGTGTTAAGTGGTTAAGTGGCTGAAGTTCAATTAGGGACAATTGAACAAGCCCCCCGTCAACACGCACTCATATGCTCTCTAGAAAAGCAAAGCAAAGGAAGGGGTAGAAAAGAAAACAATTGTCATGCGGACTTTGGAGCTCGAGGCCTGGCAACAAAAAGCTTGCTTTCCCCTTCTCGACATATGGTTTACGGATTTTCCCCAACCCAAACTAGTCAGCATGATTGATTAGGTTAACCCGCCTTTGCCGCGTATAAACAGTCTGAGTCGCGCATCTGGGGCCCCTTTAAAATGCGTGTGTTGAAAACGCCCATGAATAGCAATGGATTAGCATGGGGCTCCTAATGAATAAATCTCCATGGGAAGTCTAAAGAAATGGGAGGACTATTGCTTCTCTCTCTTTCTCTCTGTCTCTCTCTCTCTCCCCGCATCCGCGCTTGCCGAATGGCCTTCTGCTCAATATCTTTCGCTTCATTTGGATCAGTTGTGAGCAGATCAAGGCAAAGACGTTTCGCTCAGGAAGAAGACAGAGCGCTGCAGCGCACAATTAGCTTAATGGCTTGGAATAGTAGGGGTTGAAAAGTCAAGTAGATTTTTTTTTAGAGTGCATGGCTGGGAGGAAGAAGACCAGGCCGGCCTGAAACCGCTCCACACCGCGGGGAAAATAAAAGTAAAACCCAACAGCTCTGGTTCTTCTCTTGCAATATTTTTCAATAGATCGGAATATTACAGAAAGTCATTTAATGCGTTGCCTAAAATGGCTTTGAATTGTCCATTGGCTACAGCGAGGCAAACTCCAGGCAAAGTACCATGCTGTGTGTGTGTGTGTGTGTACATACCTGATCTCAGTGCAGCTCGTCTGAGAGAAACACGGTTTTCATTTGCCTGTCGGTACACAAAATATCGCCACTAATCTATATTATGTTTAAAAAAAAAATCGGCTATAATAATATTGCTTTGGTAATTAATGGGGCATGTACGACTAAATTATTCAACCGCAAACCGTAACATGTTTACAGATTGTTCAGCCATAATGAACGCATTTGAACAGATATTTAAAAACAATAGGTTATAAAACATGATATAAATTATTATATTATTAATCAATAACATCGTTATTCATTATTACTATTTATTATTATTATTATTATTATTATTATTATTATTATTATTATTATAAGAGAAAGACTATGATACGACGATACGATACAATTACGATAATTACGACACAAAATAATTTCATTAAGACAAGAAATACTGCTCGAGGCTATCTAATTACAAAATCGTAAATTTTCTATAAAAAAAATAAAAGATTTATATTGCTATAGAGTCTGGCGTCTCTGGCCCCTGAAAATACCAGATTTAATATAAATAGATAAATAAATAAACGGATAAACAAAAAAAACAAATAGATGTCAGTGCGTAATTTCCACATATTTATCAGACTGCATTACAACTCTATGGTTCAGGGATTTTGGCGATTAAAACAGACTTTTAGGCGATTACAGGCGATTAGAAAAGCCTTTAAATGCGATGACGACCATTTTGAACATTATTTAGCTTCCTTAACTATTTATCCATTTATTTATTTATTTAGACTGTATTTATTTATTTAGTAAGCTACTGATAGTCAGCTTATATATTTTACATTAATAAGACACACCCACAAAAGTGATCTGTCTACCGTGACATTACAAATCAAACACTGCTGAGACTATAATTAACCTTGTATGTAATGGAAATGTGCGACTGCTGCGTCTGCTGTACCACGTGACAACGTCGCCCCCGTGTGTTCACTTTCGGAATTGCAGCGCCTCATACCTGCTTACCGCAACCTACAACTTTGCGTTAAAACCAGGAAAACGTTACATGCTGATAATTCAACAAATTATTTAAAAAGAAATGAAAAAAAAATTCACTCAGAAAGATTTTTTTTTAACACTTACATTTAATTTTTGTCAAAAATACAAAACAAAAATAAGTATATATGCAGAGAAAAAAAACTATTAAAATAGAATATGTAGAAATACAAAATATTTACACCAGTAGATACTATTTTACTATCCTATCTTGCTCTCTTGTCCTTGATGGCATAGTGAAGAACCAGTGGTTGAGCCTAAAGGGTAGATAAAACGATTATATGAATACTGAGCACAATGAAAGCCAACATACATCTTAAATCCATCTGAAACGACATTGTTCACATTATTTAATGTATATGATTGTGAGATACGAGACAACAGACATGCATCAGCCATGAAAACAACACTCATACATGTCAGGTCAGCCATTCAAATCTTTCAACAAGTTCCTTGGACATTTTTCCCCACATTTGTACAATTTATCCAAATCACATTTATTTTCTTAATAATGCACCAGTGACACAAATCTTTTATACTGAGCAAAACATTCTATAAATAAACTATAAGTGAAAAGTGACTTAATTTATAAATTAAAATGCCTAAGAACAAAAAGCAGCAACTGCAAGAGATTAAGATGGCAGTACCTTTCCAAACCAGTGTGACAGCCAAAGCCGCTTCATGGTCATGTGATCTGGTAGAGATTCATTATTAAAAAGCATCTGGACCTAATATAATAAGAGCAAAAAATACAGAGCAGTGAAAAGACGGATACAGGCATGAAAGTAGGTGTATACAATATTTCTCCCTGAATGGACCATGGTGGTGTATTACTGCTCACAAAAAGGTTCTTAGGACTTAAACTACTCACAGATATCTCAGAGCAGGTTAGAGTTGGTGTTACTTTATCAAACTACTTAGACCCAGGGTTCTCAAAAAGTTTTACAATTATGGCATAATGATATAACAAAATAAATAATCAAAGTTGTTATATTATTTAATGAGTTCTCAGAGTTATTAGCCATTCAGTAACCCTAATTGATTAGGTCAATACAAATACTAAGAATACAGACAGGCCTATAAATAATGTAAACTTATGCATTCTACATAAAGCAAAACAATGTGAGTGGAATGTTAAGCAATACAAAGCTCTATGGCTCTAAAAACGTCCAAACTGTTATTGTACATATTTAAAAAAATGAGAATAACATTTGAATAGTTCTATTATGTTCATAAAATAAATCTGTACTGAGCAGGACAAGTATTTTTTTAAAGGGCTCCCTGGCTGCAAAACAGAAACCTTGATTTAGATTCATCAGTGAGTATTAGCACAGTAGAATTACAGTCATTGTTCTACAGTTCTCTGGTCAGCTCAGCTTGAGGCTGTGTATTTTATGTGCTAATGTTATCATTTTTCAAGTATTAATATGCATAAAGTATTACTTCAAGTCCATTTTCTCTGCTCTTACGGAGATATTTACAGGACACTTAAATATAAAGTGAGACACAAAGTGCAAAACTGGTATAGAGTAAACGTCTGCATTGCAATTCTAACATAAATGTCAGAAAGGTCTGTAAAAGGATCCTTGTTGGCTGTGTAAAAGTGTTTGCTGTACATCTTTTTTTGTATGCTACTCCTTCATTTTCATCTATCATTTTGCATCCAATCAATTACTGAAGCCAACTATCTGCAAAAGTCATGGTGTTTATCACTCCCTGCTGAGTGGCACCTGTGTGCTGTTCGATCTATCCTGAGCGTCACCTGATTGTCTCTATGGCTACGACACTACTTTTCCCCAGTCCTAAGAAAGGCTCAGTGTGCAAAACGATGTCCCAGTGTAGTCTATAACAAAACTATCTCTGGCTCATGGGCACTCTTCCAAAATGATGGCACAACATTACTCAGTTTTGGGTAGTCTTGAAATTGCCAGCACCATCAACACTTTTGACACAGTTTCAACAGAGACATAAAAATATTAAAAACACCACTGCACATATTTTATACACTTACACACATTTTAATATTTAATTATGAGAATGAATTAAGAGACGAACCTGGTGCCTCTCCACATTGAGCCGATGACACAGAACCTTCCTCAGGTGTCTGACCTCGGCTCTGACGGAGCAGCGCACAAACTTCTGCTACAGAGAGCAGAAACAGCACTTTAGTGTCACAACCACTTGGCAAATGTTTATCATCTGGAGCCACACTGACCAAAAAAAAAAGGCTAAAAGTAGCTCCTAACTGTCCGACGTGCCAGAAGTGGGTGTGTTCAGTCCTGAATTTAAGACTCTTATTTTAGCCAAAAACAACTGGCAAAGCATGTTAACATTAAAAGCAGGTCAGAAACTGGCGAACGGGACTAGTCTACTCCACGGTAGAAGACTACCGTGTAATGAAGACTGAACCACGGACAATCATTAATGGCTGCTTCCGCCATCGCAATACTGTGGGCACTGCAGTGACTGCAGAGCAGTGAGGGAAACGATAACCTTACACAACACAGCCCCGGATAAACATTTAGACACGGACATATAACATGGACGCATATCAAGCATTATAACATTGTTTACATCCAAATATTAACAAAAAACAGATGCATATAAACCACCATATACAGTATGTGATCTGTTCTGTATGTCTTACCTGTAAAGTTAATTTATTTTTGTCTTTTCCAGATAATGACGAGCTGCAACAACAAAGATTAAATTACTCAACATCAAATGCATCGGGAATGACAAGCTTAATAACAGTGTAAAGAAATAAACAGTGCATAGACTAGTGGGGAATAACAGAGAATGACATTTAAACAGTGGTGATGTTACTGGCAAAACCATTACACATTGTTACAGTGAATAGATTGCATTTGTTTTACTTACAGGTGTCTGCAGGGAACGGGGTAAGTTTTAATACTTTAAGAATTTAATTTTTTTTGTAAAAACAATTGTAAAAAGACTATACGACAAGCCATGTGTGTATACATATTCAGACAAATACATGATCACTTCAAACACCCCTATGGCTGAAGTCTTGACAGCTGTTCCTACAGCAATAGCAACACTGTGCATCTCTGTTAATGTAACAGCTAGTGAAGTGTTATTTAATTAAGCATATTAAATTAATTTCTCTAGCCTATTACTGTTGATTAAAATGCTGCAAAGAAATAGTTAAAAAATGACTAATTGCTTAAACGATTGATTATCAAAACAATCGTTAGTTGCAGCAGTCATCATACGAGTTTCACAGATCTTTCACCCAATGCTCAGCAATCTGACTCTAAGTGAATACATTCTTATGTCACCCATTGCTGACTAGATCAAGTGCTAACTTCCAGATACAAAGCTGACTCATACTGTAACTACAGTGATGACTAATAAGAGAACCTCGCTAGGCTTTTATGTACTAATTACTAATCTATGTTTGCCACTGACAGATTAACGGCCTATAAATCCTTGTAAACCGCACAAGACTATGCAATGGGAGACAAATTCGACTACTATTAGAACAAGCATATTTTAAGCTCAAGACACCAGAGGTGGTACATGCACTGTGAGCATATGCTCCCATTCTCATCAACATGGACACAAAGCACACTTTCTTTGCTAAAGGCACTTTAAAATATAATATTTATACTATATTCTGCTCAGAATCTAAACAGTATATAGAGTATATATATTTCAACTTGTATTGCAAGGTTCAAACTGCGCCTGAACATTGGAGCAAATGTTTCAATGAATTAATATTTATTTAAATCACAGAATACAAGAGCATGTTCGTAATCATTTAATTGTCAGTGCAGCCGCTTTAATGTTATAATCATTAAGTAAGTTCAAGAAAATGCAAACAACAAACAGAAATAATTGTTCTGCATTGACATGAATAATGCACCTTTGGTGTGCATCAAAAATGTCTCACAGAATGGTCTTCTCTCATCAAGTTTTGGTACAAAATCCATGGCTTTAAAGGTTTCCCAAATGCATACTACTTGTAGAGAAACAAACATACTTACAGAGAGAGTGTTCTTACCATTTAATTCAAATCTTTGCACTACAATGTTTTTGGGAAACTCTACTATTAGAAACTCCACACTAGGGTTGGCGATCATTTGAGTTCTATCATTTCATCATCGTTCTATCATTGTTTCTCCTTAAATTATTAATATACAGGGGTTAGACAATGAAACTGTATATATATAAATATATAATAAAATTATATAAAAAAATAATTTATTAGTATGGTGTAGGGCCTCCTTTTGCGGCCAATACAGCGTCAATTCGTCTTGGGAATGACATATACA
>JAOTRJ010000038.1:19491265-19502235 GCA_028564905.1 Leptodoras praelongus | reverse complement strand
ATGTCTCTCTGTGATCTGATTCCAATGCTTAGATACAAACTGTGTTCACCTCCTCAAAATTGACTATTTCAAGGATGGACAGTAGTGTCTATATGGATACAGCACACTCAAATGGCAGATTTTACTCTGGGTTCAGAAGTAAAAGTGTAATTTAAAAATGCCTTGTCAGCAGAAATGAAACCAGCGATCCAGATGCTGAGAATGTGCAACACTGAGGATTGTACCTATATTGTAGATCAGTGGCCAGTCAAAGTTCTGGTCCATTATCAGAGAAGCATGAGGATATGACTTCTATAGTTGTTTCTGTGTAATTCTATCAGACTGATGTTGGCCCCACCTTGAACCAGCACTTTCTCCTCCAATCTTTGGTGAAGGGGTTTGGTTCTACCCCTGCCAGCTGGCAGGAGCCTACAACAGGCTCTAAGCCATGTCAGCCACTCTGAAGGGTTGGGCAATGCAATCTAACCCACAACTGAGCCCACATTCTTGTCCATATGATGAATCTCAGGCAGTTTCTCTACAGATGAAGAATCATGCCTCAGTGCTAATTACACCACACCAATGCTGAGTTCAGATGCTCTGATGACTCCCTGCTTAGTTGCAATATTGCATTATGTGTGGAATGCATAATATACTGCTAGCATTGGAATAGTCTAGCCCAATGCAGATGTTTACCCTATTGTATTCTCTATCCTTGCTAAATCTAGGATTTCTCATCATAGACATTTCATTCTTTCTGAATCAGTCTAAAGAGGGACTTGGTGGAGTGCCCTACAGTGCTATATAGACAGGGCAGCAGACAATCCTCAGAATCTATTTGTTATGGAATTAAGACATGGGGGCTCCCTTGTCTCAGTAGAATTTTGCCTACTGTGTATGTGGATGTCTTCATCCTGTCCTTTACTCAGGCTTGATACCCAGCCCCTTCTGTGATGCGCCACTGTGATGTGGAGAGCCTCCTGCACTTGGGGCATACAAGTATTTAGAGGTGTGCCACTCCAGGAAGTCTGCGCTGCTGCTATGTGAGCATCAACATGCACCTCCCAATTCTTAGCATCACCCATCCCAGTGGTGTAAGTACAGCAGTCATCTTAATCAACCTTTCAGGCCAGTCTTAATGTGAATCCTGTTCCTTTTTTTGGTATACATTATCCAGGTATTCATTCATGCTGCCACTGGTGGTAAGGAGGGGTAAATTAGAAGAACGCAGCTATAATACTTATGCACTCCATGTCTGACATGTTGTACTTTTGCCATGCTCTAAAAGTCTGTAATGAGCATGCAGTTTGTGTCACTTCTGTTATTTTATATGATTGTCAAAGTTGAAGTGCACTGGAAAGACAAAACATAATTCTATGTCTCAAAAGCTGCTAAAACCCCAGTGAAATGTGACTTTTATTCGCCCTTGTACCACCTCCTTCTCACCCCAGTGAAGTAGATTTTTTCCTTTTCTTTAACTTTCCCAGACATTTCTCCTTTTTCCAGAGCTCAAAGCCTCCAAGAGTTTGGCACAGATTCAAATGCTCTTGGTGCAAGCATATGCATATTTCTCCTTGACAGACATGAATAGCCAGCAGAATAAACAACATGAAAATTTAACTTGCTATCTGTACCCAAATAGCTCATGCTGCACTTACCATACGACAAGCTTGATTTTGGTGTCTTGTCCCCCATCCCTCTGTCATAGCTTTATTCAGCTTTGGTCTGCTTTGAATGATTTGTCAGGCTTTTGTAAACTTGACAGATTGATTGACTGGCATAGTGATGACTTGCCTTGCACATGCTCAGGCTTGATCCTGATATGCATGCAAAAAGACAGCACTGCCAAGCATGAAGCTGAGAGAGGACTTAAGCTGAAACATGAAGCTGAGAGAGGAGAATAAATATAAGAAAAAATAGACATAGACTTGCAATAGACACACTTTAAGATTAATACTCGTGAAAGTGAGATGCCGTAGAATTGTAGCCAAGAGCTGGATATGTAAAGAGGTTGAGTAGCATCAACTGTGATTCATCAGTGTGAACTTATAGAAGAACAGGACACAGATCTAGAGAACACCTTGCAAATAATATAAGCACTTTGACAAATGCAAAAAAATAAGCCATACATGTATTCATTCATGCATAGATTTTGGGGAATTCACAAAACGTTTACTGTATACTCATTATTAAAGGATAGGTCACACACACACACAAGATTTGGGTGGGCCATACATAGTGAGTGAAATGTCCCAGCACATGAAAATTGAGACAATGTTAAGGAGAGAGTGAGTGTGTGTGTGCATGTGTGAGTGAGCATGCACGTATGTCTTATCCACAGAGATTAATGACCACTAGAGGTTAGTTTTTTCTGAGTAGTCTATATTAGCTTACACTGAGGTATAGCCTCTATATCACTGAACATGTCTGGATGACTTCTATGTCCCCCACCCCACAAAAGATATAGCACATATTGCACTTAATTCTACTATGATCTCAGTCAGTGTTTGTCGTGCTGGGAAAACCACCCATGCTCCTCGCCACTTGAATCACAAATGACTCAATTCTCAGACTCAAACGTGATGGTCAACCTGGACCTCTCCGGTCACAGTGACATCACTGGTCCCACCCAGGCTTAATCAGTGGCAGATTGCTGAGAGAGAGGAGACACACAAACACACTGACTGCAACCTAAGACAGACTTTTCAATAAAGAACATTCCAGAAGCTGATTTGATCTGATCTGAGCTCACAAATATCCTCACCAATTCACTGGATGAGCATTGAGTGTTCAGTAGTCAATAAAATCTGTTCATCATGGATCAGATGCTAGCCTACTGCAATCTTCCGCTGAACAGTGCAGCATGGCTTGGGATCAAGTCAAAAACAGAACTATCTGTATCCTAGGCAAGTATGTTTTTCCATCACAAAACACTACCAGTAAAAGTAGAAGTTCTCTGGAGGTCACTGCATGATGATTAGTGATAGGTCTAAGGAATAAAAAAAAAACCTATTCAAAACCATACTTAAAAAAGGAAACAAATGTTACATGCAACTAGGCATATCCCATTACAAAATGTATGGTGCCGTCATATGTCTCCCTCACAGTCTAAACCTTTAAGCTTCAGAAAGCTGGTTTATTTCAATAGAAGTGAGTGCACATGTATACAAATGTGATAATACTTTTGTTTTTAGTGAAAATGCAGAGAAGCAAATCTAATCTTAGTGGCAACATACACTCCCAAAGTGTGGCTATAAATTATACTGTAGTGAAAACACATGCAGATTTGAATGCAAACTTTAGATGACCATAACCATGTGAACCTGATGGATGCATATGAAACAGTACGACTTGACCATTCCAGCAATGTAGTTTCTTGTCTGTGCGACAAGCTGTTGGCAAGAAAAATTACTGTGAATTTACATCAAATTTAATCATAGTTACAATCTGCACACAGCTCTGCGTCTATCTCCACACCCATTATTCTTGTTTGAATTACTCATGAACTTGTCATTGCATAGATATGGACTAAATATCACAAGAAAGAGCAGAGCTGGATCTTTGTATGATACTTCTCACATATTTGTACATACCACGCTGTGTGCAAAGTAATATCTTTACTTTAGGGATACAATAAATTGGAATTGTGCATTTTCCTTGGCTGAATTTCAAATCTTTGAAAATAAAGGGGAACTCTGTCAGACAGGCACTATAGTTTTGTGCTACAGAGAAATGCAACAGACATCAGGATTACTCTGCATAGACTGCCTGACCAATCAAATGTCTGCACTATTTGTAGCTCTTCCCATATGTCTTGAGTCAGCTTGCATGGATCCTGGGCATAGAACAGTAACCAAGTTTAGTATGGGTTCTAGGGAATGGCATAGCTTGCATGACAGGTAAAACAGTGTCATAAATGCAGGCTCAAATACAATGTAAAATCTAAATTAAATTTCAACCGTTTTGGTGAGATTTGACATGAGAACAGGAAACGTTTTGTCTTGTCTGTTTAGTTATACTGTCGTGTGAGCAAAGAAACCATTAAGGCACTTAGTACAATCAATGTTCAGATGATTAGGAGGAAATGCACCACCACAAAGCATGTACTTTGCCGAAACACAGTGAACCTTGTCACTACAGGTCAACTCATCACACGCTTAATTTGGGCACATAAAAATTATGCTAGCTACCACAACATGAACAGACAGCCCCATAATGTTCAGCACTTGTAAACGCCACCTTTATTTGGCAGCTTTTGCACTTGATACCAATTGCACCTGAGTTCATTTGACGCCCTGCTGAATTTGACATTGGTCCGTGCACTTGATTTTGCCTGCACCTAACCTTGACTGATGTGTTTGTACCTACTTAAAGAACTGAACTCATAAGGTAAACACACTTCTGTTTTAAAAACCCACCCAAAGGATGTAGGTGATGTAGGTTATTTGAGACCAATTTGGTAATACAAGAACCATTCTCAGAACTGATACTCCTTCCAACAGACCCAAACGAGAGGAGATTCATGGCAGTAAGGAGTAAACCCAGTACTCATAACTAATAATAAAAGCCAAAACATCTCGCCTCACTGACAGTAATGGCTTGTGTGAGATTTAAATGCAACAAAAGCTGAACCTCAAAGTTTGAGGATGAAACCAAGGGGTGAATCATTGTTCTAGAGGTTTGATGGCAGCTTTTAGGGATGATTGAGTATACCTTGTGGGTGTTCAAATAAACAATGTCTGGTTACAACCAAATTCCATTCCTGTCGAGGGATTGGAGCACCACCTTAGTTACAGCAACATCCCGCATGTTGCTGCCTCATTGCAGTCCTGAGATCCAGTCCTGGGAAGCATAAATATTCCATCATTACGACACATTTCTTCCACTCAAAACAGCATTTAAAAGCCACCAAAATATACTTAGAGCCATGTCAGGTGGTTCATAAAGCCTAGAGATTTATTGGCTTTTATGTAAAGACTACATCACTTTCTGTGGTGCTTGTGGCTTGTGTGAGGTGTCTGTCTGTGCAGGTGACTACAGTGCAGCACACCACTTAACCTCTTCACTCTAATGTTGCCCAGTGAGCCGTAAAGCTTCATCAACTTTATGAGAGAGAAAAACGGAGAGGACAGGCCTTAAAAGCTTGTTTATAAAAAGCGAGTGTTTACCTTGTGCTTGTAAATGGATTTCAGAGGGCAACAGGCAACAAAAATAGGGGAAGGGTGAACAAGGGGGTTGGAGGGAGCAAGACAGAGAGAGATAGTAGTAAATAGACAGCAAGAATTAACAAAAGAGAGGGGGGAAAGGATGGAGAGAGTGATCAAGTGAGATTACAATAGAGGGAGGGATAAAAATGGAGACACAGGGATAGGTAGCGGAAGGGTTTTTCAGAAGGTAGCACTTATTTAGAAAAGGGCTGGAGGTGCTGGATTTGTGGGACTGATGTCTAGACAATTGCTCTCCGCAATTTTATACAAAATTTAATATATAATCCAGGCATTTTTTTAGAACTGTCTCTAACATGCCATCTCACCAATGCACTGGAATCTCGTAGGGGTGTGAATCGTGCAGTAATGGCATTCCTGCCCTGCTACATGGCTGCTATTTCCCAGCCATCAATCAAGGGCCAGAGCAGAGGCGTTAGGAGGAGGGAGGAGGAGGCTGCAGTGGCGGATAGGGAGGGCAGGGCAGCAGATAGTTGCTGATATTAGTGCCAGGACACTGATAATACAGCAACCACTCTTTAACACTTTCAGCTTGAGCAAGTGAAGGCCCTTAATTTAAAGATTAGTGGACAGGTGACAAAGTCATTTCACTAAATGATCACATTATCCAAACAAATTAATCCTAAAACAGACATATCCAAGCATAGATTTTAAGATCTGAAATCAAAATGTTTTAAATACCTATGACAGTGTTAATGTTGGTCTGACAAAACTAAAAAAACAGATAGGCGCCTGCTTTATGTCCATCCTCGGGGTCTCAACATTACTGAAGATTCATAGTAGTCATCTTTCTCACTGTGAATAACATCATAATTAGATGTGATTGCTGTGATGTCTGTTTTACTTTCTGGTAAGACTTGAGCACAATGCACATACACTGAAAGCATTTCCCTTTTAAAAAGTCAGTGTTCTGTAGGATTATCTGAGATACAACACTGATCTAAGGATCTCAGTTGTACATGGGTCTTAAAATGAACTAAAGCTTGAATCAAAACTCTGTTTTGAGAGCTTTGTTAATCCATGACCAACAAGATTACAGGGTCTCCTGCCTACGCTCAGGAGCCACCCTGGGAATAACTCTGTGAACCATTGAAAGCAGTCCAGAAGCCAGCATCATTAATGAGAGTGTGGTACTCAAGGCACATAAAATCATTTAATATCATTCTGTCATTTGGATTCTTTAAAGAACAAGGTCTCTGCCTAGAGTGAAGGTCAATCAAATATTTTTTTCTTTTTATGAGATGCTACAGGGATTTGAATGAACAGATATGATACTCTATTCCTGTATCTCATTGGGGTCTCCTTTCTCTTCCTCTGTCTTTGTTGGTTTCTGTTTCTTTCTCCATTTTCTGTTTTTGCGTTCGCAGCAGACCTGCTCAGTGATCCATTACAATGGACACCAAAGGTAGTGTGTGTCCAGTGTGTCCTGAAGAGCAAAGGCTACCAAAGGACACAGTATACATTTAATCGATATGAAAAACACTACTTCTATAATAGTACCAATCAACTACAGCAGAGTTTCCCTCTGAGCTGTCTTTTCTTTTTAAGTAATTTTTAGGTGACTTGCCTGGATCAAAGTAATACTGTAGAAACTTTGCTAATGAAGGGGTGAATGCTACATTAAGGTGTTGCATTTTACTCAGTCCCCAGCCCCCCCCCCCCTTTACAATTGAACGGAAGAGAATTGATTTTGATTGATTCCTTTCTGTTTCACCTTTATCATGCAAAAGGTCTAAAAGGTCCAGGCTTTCACTAACAATTAAGTTGATGTAACATCAGCACATGATATACCATATGTGATTGTAGGTGTGCAAAACCCGACCTTTTACTAGTGAAGGGATCTGGAGGGGTTGATATGTGCAGAATGTCCTTAAAGCCTTTGATACGGACTGTTTTCTAATTGAACCAAATGTTCTGGAAAGTTTATGTTGCTTTTAGAGACCCATTACTCTTCTAATCTCAGACTATCATCAGACAGTGTTTACGCTAGACACACAAAACCTGCTCCGCACTTTGAAGGGTGAGGATCTTCTCATCATTCAGAGGGAATGCTTTCAAATGCATTGAGAGATTAGTCCAAAAGAGAGGTCCAACCACAAAGGTAATCCTAAATTATTCCTGACCTCGACCTCAACCCAAAAAACTTTCTACCAATCACTTATATAATTCATATCCCAGGGTTTATTATTCAAGGTGGTACTGAGGAGGTAAATGACAATGTTTCATGACAATGTCCGACTGATAGTACAGTTTATTGAGCTTTGTTAGAAACAAGGTAGTAATTGTTAGAATTCAAGCTAAAAGCTTGACTGGGTCTTTATCTGAGACGGAATAATCTCTGCTTTGTAATGCTTAATTCCTCCTGTTTCCCTAACAGCCCTGCCTCCCAAACCCTTTTCTAACTTTCTCACCATCTATATTCTTAGTCAAGAGAATATAGCCAGCACATCTGTTTCACTTGAGAGTCCAATTCTTTCCTTTATTCCACCTTTGTATTTAAAAATGCAGTGGGACTCAGAGTTTATTGGAGTACAGTCTAGGGGTTAACAATCTGTACTCCAATGTTAAAGCGCATGCAAGGCAGCAGAATGTATGGTGTTGGATAGAAGGCTGAATGCAAATTTGAATTTGAACAACTTTCTCTGAGGGAAATGATAATACATGTTCCATTCCGTTTCTGTTCAGGTTATATTACATTCAACAGTCCATATGAGAGCATATTTGTAGAAGTCTTGTTGATGGCTGATCTGTGCTTTTATTGAAGCCTCTCCAGGACAGAATGGTCTTTGAGCTGTCAGATGTATATGGCACATTCTAGTTTATTCTGAAACAGGATTTGGTACCATTGTTGTGAAAGACTCTCAGCATGTTGTCAGAGTCAAACACAATTCATTCAGCATGCTCCATGGAGCTTGGTCATTAAAAGCCCGGGTGACACTAAGAACACTAAGCCTTATCTTTTTACACGTCCTCACATAATGCCCAGAAGGTGGCAGATCCTCTCTATAATATGCCATTAACTTCCATCGTCTAGGGTACCTTATCAAAATATTTTCTCCATCTTCCATCAAAATATTGCAGTAACCTTGGAATCTGTCAAAACATTTGGATATTTTGGAGTTTACCTGACAGCCGCTGACGATTTTCCCATCAGAAATAGTTGTCTGAAATATTCTCCACGTCACAGATTAGAGAGCTATTTGCTTTAAACAAAGGGGGGTTTGATTGTGAGCAGAGCAGGCGTGCTCTCCACCTCGCAGTGTTACATAAAGCATGAGCTTTCATCTTGGCACAGTGGAGCTGCAGACTGCTGGGTGAGAACATGACTGAGCAATGCTGGAACCTCTGACCCCCCACCCCATTTATCTTTTATTTCCAAGAAAGTCAGTGATTGCTTCTTATAGTACAGTCTTTTAGTAAAGACAGTAACAGTACTGCCATTGGTAACACCATTGCTATTGGTGATGCTTGCCCAACTCATTGATTTAGATACAACAGGTTGTTAGGATTCAAAGGAATAAAATTTTATATTGTATCTTTAACCAATGTTGCTGTCTTACGGCAGATAATAATTTGATTACCATGTGAGAAAAATGGTTACATTTAACAATCCATATATCAATGACAATATAACAATGTATATATAAATGATGGATATTCTATCCAATGTCACTTTTCTTTAGTAAACTCTCCTGAAATCCAGGATTTCTCCTGTCCTTTTTTTTTCGGTGAGCTTTGTACATTTGGCTCCAGAGCAGCTGCTCCTTCTTAAACGTTGGAGAGGGATTTTATTACAGTCCAGCTCTCCTGGGGAAACACCTCCTTTCAATTTAAGGCGGCCACACATCGAGCCAAAGCCACAAGCTCTCGTTTCAGCTTAGGATCTGACCAGGGAGGATTCTGCACTCTCTGCTCTTGAACCACAGCCAACGCAGCCGTTCCTTAGCTTAGGGTTTAGCACCAGTTCACGTAGTCCTTGAACCCCCTTTTGCTCAGTTGCAGAGCGATCACTGTCTGCAGTGCAACTCAAGATGAGAGGATTCTTTAGAGATTGAATAACCGCAGGTGAGTTAGCAGTCTGACAGCATAGTGAAATATCCCTATATTGTATAAACATTACATCATTGCTCTTATAAGCTGCACCTGGCAATAGTCCATGTGTTATTAGTTTGAATATGGGAAGCAGCTTGTACCCTCAGCATTAGCAATGTTAGCTTTACTCTACAACACCAGTCAAATACCAATATACACAAAAAATCATGAACTCAAGAAAATAATTGATGTGTTTGCAAAAGGGGTTTTTATGAAAGTTGTTAAGAAGGTAAATCCCACATTAACTGGTAGTATGTACACAGATTTGTACAGTGATGTTTGCAAGCAGTGTAAATTATGAGATCACACTCTGGATTTAAGAATACTATTAAAATATGAATGATACTTTAAAAACAAATAGTGACAAATAGCTGTTTATTGTTGCCCTTTTTATGTTTTAACTGCATGTTCTCTTTTTATAGCTAGCAACGATTCTTTGTATAACAGTTTAATTTAAGGAAGAGAGATAAACAGTGGATTTTGAACCAAACACCTTGAATATCATGTTATGTCTTGGTTACAACTGACACTGCTTAACCCTGGATAAAAGACAATGGGATCATTTTAATCCTGCCTCAAGCCTACCACTCCTTAGCTGAAGCAAGGCTGCATCTGCAACACATTTTTGACACCGTAAAGTGTTGCTCTGTTCTATGATTATCACTTGATTGACAGCCCAAGCCAAGGAACAGCCAAAAATTGATTTCAACTCTCCAGCTTATCCTGCTATATTCACTGTACCGTTATAAAGTATATTACATCCTTGACTTCTGCCAAAGTGTATTCCAAAATAGCTCTGACCCATCAAGACATTAGTCACAGGACCTGACTTGTATCTGAGTTGTTTGTCCAGTACATGAAAGTGATACTTTTTTGTCACTGAGCTTGCACACAGCAAATTGAACCCCTGCATTTATCCTATCTGTGCAGTGAGACACACTAGTGAAGACACAGTAGGGGGCAGTGAACACACATTCCCGGAGTGGTGGCCAGCCCTAGCCACAACACCTGGGGAGCTATTAAAGGTTAGGTGCCTTGCTCAAAGGCACTTCAGCCAAGTCCTATTGGCTGCTGGAATTGAACCCAGGACCTTCCAATCACGGGGTAGACACCCTAATCAGAAGACCATGACTGCCCATGTCACTGATACTCAATCGGATTGAGATCTGGGGAATTTGGAGGCCAAGTCAACACCTTGAACCCCTTGTCACATTTCTCAAACTGAACAAGATTTTGCAGGGTGGCAGTGTGCATCATGCTGCTGACACAGGCCAATGCCATTAGGGAATAGCATTGCCATTAAGGGGAGTACTTGGGCTGCAACTATATTCAGGTAGGTGTTACATGTCAAAGTAACATCCACATGAATAGCAGGACCCAGTGTTTCCCATCAGAACATTGCCCATAGCATCACACTGCTTTCACCAGCTTGTCTTCTTCCCATACTCCCATATGCTGCAAGCTGTGATGCACTGTGTGTTCTGACACCTTTCACCTTTCATAACCATCGTTTAATTTGTGTAGCCACACACAGGCATGATTAGTGCCAGACCTGTTGAATCTAAACATCACTTAAATAGAACCTGTCTGGCATTGTGAAGCAGGATAGAAGGTCTCAAAAAGTAGCACATGATGCCATGTTCTAAAGAGATTTGAATACTGATGTGAAACAAA
>JAOTRJ010000038.1:19432617-19447436 GCA_028564905.1 Leptodoras praelongus | reverse complement strand
AAACTGCAAAATGCTGGTTTTATAACACAGAGACTCGTTTTATAGCACTGGAACTTGTTTGGACGGATTAGAGTTTGTGCCAATTAACTGGGCAGGAGGAACTTGGATTGTAAAGTGTAAGATTATAGAGACTGTTTGTGCTTATGCATGTCTGTGTAAAAAAAATGTCAGGTTAGTCGTAAAAGCCACTACACAAACGCATTATAAATACAATGTCTCAAGGTCCCCCCGGCATACTGTTAAAATGCCAAACGTTCAGGGTTAAACGTCCTTTCAAACATCAGGGAACAAGTGCAACATTAAACAAATACGATTAGAAGATGTAAAGGATTAACTAATCCTATTTAAAATAGTACAGTAGAAGTACAACAAAAGACAAACACAAGAGTGCATTAATAAAATGAAAGGAAAAAAAAAATGCTGAAAAGATAATGCACGTTAGTATTACCTCTGGAATTCGAAGCACTAAACAAACTGGAATGCTTCTGTGAAATCATTTCACAATTTAAGCCAATGAATATTTTTTGCTGTCATTTTCTGGCAGCAGATCGCTAGAATCCCTTAAAAGATCACTTTATCTGGTTACAGAACCTAGGCAAAGACACCTTGGCTCACCAAGATTTCCACCTTACAGAGAGGTATAGAAGCACAGCCAGACAGGATTTTCAGAGCTACAAGGCTTACTGCGAGCCAGATGGAATCCTCAGTCAGACGGAACATTTTGGGCCAGACAGAATACTCAGAAGCAGACGCAATCTTCAGCTATATTTCAGTTGCCATGTTTCTACATTAAAATGAATAGCACTATTTACAGCAAATGACGGCCATTTTAAAACTATTCCAAGAAAAGCTGCCGAGAAGCAAAAAGCTAACCTGCTCAGATACACCGGGAGATTCCTTCCGAAATAGTCTTCCAATTCTCAAATTGCTGTTTATACTACATTTAACCTCACATATGTATTTTAACACAAATTACCCTAGCTACTTAATAGCTGTCATACAATATTTACCACCATTTTTGGAAATCCTATGTCCGACACATCCACAAGACATTGGTGGGGTTCGTTAGAATAACACAAGGTAATGAGCTCTCTTAACTACTCAGTGTCTTTCTATTTTGAAAGTCTCATTACACAGAGGAAAGTGGACAGTTTCCATTAGAGTAGGAGAAGCCAGAATTCACAGCTGAAGGCCATCATTGGATAGTCCTCTGGTACGTGGGGGAGGGGTCTAGGAGTCGCAAAAGCTGCCATTACTTTTTCAGTGTTTGTACAAAGTTCCAAAGGTCTTTGATCACCTGCAAGGAAAGAAATGCAGAAAAGAATGGAGAGAGCGGGGCAGAGGCAGATGAGAGGGAAGAAACAGAAAGAAAGAATAAGTTATTGAGACTAGAAACAGGTCCCTCTCATATGGGGTCTCATTAGGATGCTTAATAATTAGAGCAGCATGATTCAGTTTTGTCTAAAAAGACCCACATTAGAGTTGCATTAGGATAATGGGTGCTGAAAGACAGAAGGGGCGGGCCCAACGGTCTTGAACATACCAGAACGTATGACTATTGCCTCTCTCTCTCTCTCTCTCTCTCTCTCATATCTCTGCCTGCTGCCTGGACCAAAGTGCTTCCAGAGCTGGTCCCCCCCCTTCCCCACACACCTTCTACTCTACATCAGAGAGTACACCTGCTCTGCTCAGAGTTTGGAAAACAGGGCCCTTCAGTAATGGATGCCGTTACCCAAAGGCCAAAATGCGTCCTCACAACAAATAAATGGAGCTGACTCAAAGGGCCTCTTCTTTGAACATGTGCATACACACAAATACAGATGCACGCATGCAACCTCCTGCATATACAGAGTTCAATACAAGGATGCATGCATATACTACTTGCAGAATTTTGCAACAGATCTAAGCGTGTACTCATCTGACCTAAATGTAATTATATTTACAGCAAGGTTATAATAGTTTTGGATTTTTCATTAAAGTTTAGTTTAATTTCATTGTGATTTTATTTTCTCTAATTCAGTTAGTTTTAATTCGTTTTTAGAGTGGGTTTACTAGTTTTATTTATGTATTTATTTATTTATTTAAGCTTAGGCTTTTAGGTTTAGTTTTCATTAGTTCTAATATTAATATTAGTTTTTTCATACTTCATACAGGTTATTTTTCAGGTGCAGGATTCAAAAATGTCAGAGTAAGTACTGTGTAATAAAAACTCAACAAAAATGTATTCAATTGAACAACCAACTCCAATAAAGTTATTCACTCTTGCAGCACCAGGTGAGTTGAATTTTGGTTCCATTGAAAAGCTACACATTTTGAAGGCAATCGAGTTGCATAGTCGTGTGGATATCCCAGTCTCAATAAACGGTGGTCGGTGAAAGCAGTCCATTATGGTTCTCTCCCTCCCGGTGGTACCTGGCCGGGATGTGGCTTCATGTGGTTTTATCCCTTGAGAAGTATTCCATGTATTTTATCACCTGCTTCCACTACAAGGCACTTGCTTTTATCTTTCTCGCAGTCATATTCAAAGAAATCCCATAAAGGACTCTGCTGCTTTCTCCCCACTTTTGCTGTCATCATTTTGCAGGCTAGCATGGTGAGCAGAAGCAGACTGTAAACAAGAAGTGGCGTCACGGACCATGAGGTGCCGTACGGTGTACTGTAAAACTGCTCGAGTGGAAAAATCGATTTCATATCAGTCCATGTGTCTAAACACAAAAAAAAATTTCAGTACGTTTTAGTTCGTTTTGTAGACACATAATACAGTTCCAGTTAGTTATCGTTTTTTTTTTTCTTTTAATTACTTTTCTTTTAAAATTTTTATTTATTTCAGTTAACAAAAATGTTTTTTTTTTCCAATTTTAGTTTTCGTTATTTCGTTCGTTTTCATTAGCGATGATTTACAGTTTAATCAGACTTCTACTAGCCAGCAAACCTTTTTGGAAATAAAACAAAGTGTTTTACTGTAGCTCTAGTTGGTAATGCTCCAATAGAGTTATCTATCAAGACTGATACAGTCATCTTCATTAACAAGCTTGTCTTTTTTTCTTGAAGTAGGAAAATCTGTCCAAATACTGATTATGTCTAATCTAGAAGCAAGTCGGTGAGGCCTTGAATGTGCTGAACTGCCTGGTACCAAGAGCATACTTTTATGCAGTTTCTTCATTAGACAGTGCATGAGGGGGTGAGAGAGAGAGAGAGAAGTAGAGAAAGAGAGAGAGAGAGACGGTAAATCACAAGTAGAGACATCAGCCTTGGCGGCTCCCTTCTCTCTGTGCTACGAGAGGTGCAGTCTTAAGAATATTTCATCAGCTACTCCACAGGCACCGGAGAACCAAAATAAAGAGAAAAATATAGCGGGAGGAACAGGCCGTGTCAGAAGCTCTTTAGCATGTGGCCCCTATGCTGCAAAAAGTCAAGATGCTAATGCACTTGTACTCATGGGTTTGAGAGCCTACTCATCTTTCAAGTGGAAGGACTGAGTGAGTTTGGTTCGTTCTTAAATACACACCTCTACAGGACAACAAGGAGCTATTAGTGTTGAAAAGATGAGGCATGAGCTTTACTTAACTTGTGAATACTAAATGGTAAACCAGAAGGCATAATTTATGGTGATACTTACTTGTTTATCAGAGATCTTGAAAGCGCTCTTGGCATAGTTCTCAAATTTCTGCTCTGTTTTTGGAAATGGCTTGCCCTGTTCAGAGAAAAACATTTTTAAATAGCGTAAATTTCAGCACCTCGCTCCTCCACTGAGCTTGGAGATCTTGCTGAATTTCGGCCAAATCATCACTCTGTTGACGAATAGGCTCGACTGCAGGGTGTTGGAAGGTCATACGCTTGCTGAACCTAAGTTCTAATACAGTTTATGTGACTGCTCATGTAAACAACTTGAAACATCTATATCTACATGCACCCATTCTGCTGTATTCACACTATCTTAAACCAAACATCTTCATTCTTTATTACTGTTATGATCATCTAAAAAGAACAGTCAAAGGTCAAGCAAGCACATTTTCTAATAATTTGCACATGCTCATATTCCCCATAGTGGCAGAGATTTGGCAGATAAAATCAGTGCAGTCCTTCATAGTATGACTCAATACCTAATCATCTAGGGGTTCAAGGTGATGGTGAGGATGATTATCATGATTACAAGGCTCTCCGTGTGCAGCCATCATCATCAGCATCACACTAATCCTCACTGGAGCTCATTTGGCCAAGGGCATCAATGCCCATCTCTATGTGGTAAGTCTGTACATGTAGAGGTCAGATCTGATCACTTGTTGATAGGCTGATTGAAGAACTGACTTGGCTGTCGGCCGATGGGATGAGACAATCTCAACAGCATGAAGACGAGAGAAAATGATCACTCAGGATAATAAAAAAGAATTATTAACATCTGACTATCACACTGGCTAATTCGTAGCAGCTACCATGATTTACAGTAAGTTCAAATCAGAGCCCATTGTCTACCAAAAGAGAATATACTGAGATTTACACATAAGAAGCTTATGTTTGTCACTGATGCTAACAAACATCATGTAAACGGATACTGGATGCTATGAAGAACATCACAGTTTCTACTGTGAAATCTCAAACTGTATCTCCTTGTAGTCATAAAAAAATATAAGTGAATCACCCAGGAACATCATCATATCAGTCATAATTTTATCTCGTTTTAATCTTCCTAATCTTGAGAATGTAGTCTCAATAAAGAAGGGAAACGCTGCACTGAGAGCTGAAAAGTGAATCTAAGTTAAATCTAAGTCAAAACTCTGACAAAAGGTTGGCTTGTTTTTATACTGTAGGTAACATGAAACATAAAAGTTATGAGTAAAACTTCAGCATGGAAGATGAAAGATTCAGTGGAAATAAACCAGGAGAAAGGAATCAACAAGGACAGGTTAATGTAGTCAGTAGTGAGACAGGCGGAGAATGAATTGTGTATTTTTTTTACCTCTTTAGCAGCAGTTGCTAATCTGTTCTTGACCTCACTTATGCTGGGCTTGCTTGGGGTCTTCCCAGAAGGTCCTGCTCCAGTCTTGTCTTTCCCCTTTATTGTAACCTGTGAATAAACAAACAGCTTAATCTGTCTGTCCTGAGTGCAGCTCTTGTGTGTGTGCTTCCACATGGTTTGCTTCCATCATGTAAATGCAGTCCTACTGTGTACTTACACTCACTGTTCACTTTAACAGGAACACCTGTGCACTTGCACATTCATGAAGTTATCTAATTATTCAATCACGTGGTGGCATAAAATTATGCAGATACGGGTCGATAGCTTCCGTCGATGTTCACATCAAACCTCAGAATGCATGGAAAGCATGTGATCTCTGACTTCAACCAAGAAATCATTGCTGGTGTCAGATTTCTGCTTTGGGTTTTTCAGAACCTGACGATTTCCTTGGGATTTTCATACACAACAGACTTCACACACAAAACATAAAACATTGTGTGTTTTCAGAGGGATCACACCTTGGTGATGAGAGAATCTATAAGCCCTCTTTACGACTGTGGTGAAAAGTAAAGCACCTTGGCACGGACAAAACATTGACCTTTGAGGTGGATGGGCTCAGACCCAAACTGGAGAAAACCGGAATAAGACAAGGTAATTTGTGTGGTTTTTTTTCTTCTTCTTTCTGTGATCCTCTTCCCATAACAGTCTCAGATTCCTGTTCGTGGCTGACAGGAGTGGAACCCAATGGGGTCTACTGCTAATGTAGCCCATCCCTCTCAACATTTGATGTTTTGTGCATGCTGAGATGCTTTTCTACTCACTCAGTACACTGATCAGACATTACAATTAAACCACTGGCAGTTGAAGTCATTAACATAGATTGTGTAATTATAATGGCACTTGTCAAGGGGTGGGATACATCAGGCAGCAAGTGAACAGTCAGTTCTCAAAGTTGAAGCAGGAAAAATGGGCAAGTTTAAGGACACCTCTTCATGACATCGATATTCCTTAATGGCAGCGGCCTTTTCCAGCAGGATAATATACCCTGCCATTCTGCAAAATGTTCAGTTGGATCAAGCATCTGTTGGATGTGCTAGACAAACAAGTCTGATCCATGAAGGCCTCACATTACAACTTACATTTAAAGGATCTGCCTTGTCATCTTGGTGCCAGATACACACCGTGCCTTGATGGGTCAGAGCTGTTTTAGCAGCACCACCGGGACATACACACTATTAGGCAGGTGGTTCTAAAGTTATGGCTGATAAATGTATATCCTTCCTGGCAGCTTGTACAAATCTGGCCATTTTCCTCTGACGTCTGTTCTCAACAAGGCATCCACACACAGGACTGTCAATCCCTTTTTTGCACCGTGCTATGTAAATTCTAGAGAATCATCTGTGTGAAAATCCCAGTAGTTTCTGAAATAGTCACAGCAGCCCATCTGGCACCACCAACCACGTCATATTTGAAGTAACAAATCACATGTTTTCACCTATTCTGATGTTCAATGTGAACTGCCAGGTGATTGAATAATTAGACAACTGCATATTCATTACGATCAGGTGTACAGGTGTTCCTATTAAAATGGACATTAAGTGTACATGTGTAATGTTGTTCTGTTGATTGGGTCACATGAGCACACGCAGAGAAAAAGGGTTTTAATTAAGTATGAAACGACATACTGCTTAAAACATTATTAGCCCTAAGTTTAATTTGCAGTATTATTTTAACAGCTCGGCGTTTTCTGCAGAATATAACGTGCAAATTTGAAAAGTGACTGAAATGTTGGCAAAGGAAAAATGCCAAATACTGCTGATCTATCATCAGTCCTATTCTCAACAAACTGATTCTTGATTTATGTTGAGAAAACCCCAATGGCAAGGGCTGTCATTGTGTTGTTGCCAGGAATCAGTCACTGAAATCAATCTAAGCCTAACAGCACCAGGCTCTACTTAGTTCTGTTAACTAATGGCCCAGTCAACCCAAGCAAGGGTACAGGCGTTGGATTAACGTGAAAAAGGACACAGAATTCTCTACTAATGACATGACAGCACATTCTGACAAATATGGCGGGGTACAAATTATCCTTTTATTACTTCTAAGCAGGAGAGAACAAGCCCAAACTGCTCAGCAGCAACGAGGGTAGGGACTCCATGCCAAGAGAAGACATAAAAGAGTTGTTTTTCAGTGTCAGGATCCTTGTTTCCCAATGCCTCAGTGTGTGAAAGAGGTCACGTGATCACAATCGCAGAAACAGAAATAGAGATCACCAGAAGTGAATATTGGCTGCACAACTACTGAACAAGTTATTAACTGATAAATAAATATTTAGCAATTATCAATGTGGTCACTTCAAAATTTGATTGCCAGTTAAACACCAGGCTTTGTGGACTTTCGTTTTTATTACAACATTATAACACTAAATAATTCTTGACGTTACACTTGATGTTGTCATGGAATCAGTTGCAGCGCTGCATATAATTTTGATTCAATATTTATTTAGTCATTTTCCATTTCCGACAAACGTATTAAAAACCGATGAAGCTATAACAGGAACTGGTACTACATTAATATAAGAATAATTATATTTTAGATTATATTCGATTTTGTAATACTGGGAAAAATAATACAAATAATAACGGTTCAGATTCCAAAATGTTAACTGCTAGTTGTATGTCAATACTCTCTTACAGTAGCTATTGAGGTCCTGTTTGCAGCTAAACTGATGGCTACAAAAGCCCACTTGTCGTTTTCTTCAACTTGTTTTATGCAAGGTGACAAAGTCAACCCATAGTAAAGGATGGCACATTCACAACCCTTGTGTATTACACAACTAATGGCCTGTCTATACATGCTGCACAGCCTGGAATCCACTCTGATTGCAGGGTTTCACTGATGGACAGAGCCCTGTTCTTACAACTGCGAGATCAGGGAATTGAAAGAGAAAAAGCATGAGAATTAATTACAGAAGACTTTATATCTTATCTTAATTCTTGACTAAACTACTACGTTAACCACAAACTCTAAAGAAATCCTTTCTTCCCTCTTTAAAGAAAGACAGAGATCAAAAGGTATCAAATTGTGTCAGAGATCAAAAGGTATCAAATTAAAGGACAAATGCCCATGCGCTCACACACACATGCTCTTACAGCGCTGGCTATGGGCCATGGAGGCCTGGTGTGGTGCAGTCATTATAAAGCTGCATGTTTTTTTTTTCTCAGGAGAGGACAGCTGTGGAGCAGAGACAGCTGATAGGCAGAGAGTGCAGCCAGCTTTTTAATTTGCGCCAGACGCTGATTACAGATGCCAGGGGACAACACTTAATCACTAGCACACCAGCATTTGATGTAATCGTCCATCCTGCGCACACAGACGCACATGCACACAGCCAAGGCACATCAGTATGTCCTCTCTGACACCAATGAGTGCCAATTCATGTAGGGTTTTTGGAAGTTGTAATTGGGAGCAAAACTTTGGAACTTGTTTCTAGCCAGGAACTGGGAACACTGACGGGAATCATTACTATCATCATGGACCTGATTTATGGTACTGTGCCTGTGAAGGATGGAAGGTTAAAGTGCAGTGACCTGTTTATTTATATAGTAATGCTGAACCACAGGGCACATAGGTAAACCAGCCAAAGATTTCTGGCAGGTATTTATACATGCAGCTAATGAATGAGGTTTTTATTGCCATATTAGTAGGTGTTAAGTGACTTCTGCTAGTTGCTTGCCAGGCCACAAACAAAAATTACTGAATGGTCCACTTTACCAGCTTGCAATAAATAAATCTGTCTTGATTTTATAGATTATTTTACAGTTATGTGCAAATCAAGGAAACTGGTTTAGCATTGGAAGACGTTTTAACTAACCAGGGGTAAGTAGAACTAAAAATGTTATTAGTTTCCTTATGCTTTTATACAAGGTCTGTCTGGAAAGTAATGAAAATTTTATTCATTTATTTATTGAAACAATTTACAATTCAATATCATCACCTTCAAAATATGATCCTTGTGAATCCACACGACCCTCCCAATGCCACTGCCATTGTTGGTAGCAGTGCTTGAAATCAACTGTCAGGGTGTTCATAGTCTCAGTCGTGGCTCAACGAATGTTCTTTGTCGACGTGGTGGCCTTTCAAACGTCTTCTAATCTTGGCCTTCAGGTATGAACTTTTTAAGGTCTGTCTCTTGAGAATCAAAAAAGATTATGAACAGTGGTTTTATTTTGATTTGCTCATGCAAGCTTTCTTTAAGCGAGGTGAAGTCGTCGTGTGCTGTTCAGCACATTGTCTTTTTGTCTCAGGATCGTACTCGAACACCCATGATTCGTCTCCAGTGATCGGTCTGTTCAGGAAACTGGGATCTCATGTTAAATGATCCAACATTTGCTTCAAGCTCGCTTGCATTGTTCCAGTGATGAGGCACTTCAACAGGGTTTCACAAAGACAAATGTTAGAAGGTTAGAAATGCGTCCTACCATTTATCTGAGATCTCACTCTAACTGACCTTGAACCACCATTCCCCATGTGTAAGCCCTACGGAGCGCAGGAATTTCATTCTCATTACTTTCCAGACATACCTTGTATTAAAAAATAAGAGTGACGTGCATTAGCTCTCAGTTATCCTGAAGGGTATTGTAATCACCAGACAGAGGTTTTACTCCAGCAGTTGATAAGCATTTTATGAGTCTCCCACCTGTCTAGAAACAGTGACATCATTAATCATCTGTTCCTCATCAACTCTCTCACAAGAGAACTCAGTCACCAAGGCAGCTTAGAGAGACCCTAAACAACCTGTTTTGGATCTTTCAAAGAGCATGACTGCCGTACATGTCCAAACTAGTGAGACTAGCTCATTCAAGCTCATTTTTGGAATCTCGTGTAACTTTCCCGCAGTGGTCTGAACAGTAATCGAGCACAATGGACATACAGCAGAGGGTGTTGATTGTTAAGAAAAAAGGTTGTCTGACGCATTATAATCACAGAGTACTGGGTTTCCGCTGTCCTCAGGGCCTGCAGGAACATCAAACACCAAACTCTAATGAGGACTAATGGCAGAGGAGTGGCCCATCGGAAATCACTGCGAGTGTGTGTATGTCTGTGTGTCTGTGTGTGTGGGCATGTTTTTATACCTTGGTGGGGACCAAAAATCCCAACAGTGATAGGAATAACGAATAATTTTGACCTTATGGGGACCTTTGGCTGTTTTATTGTTTTCAACAAAAATAAAGAAAATAAAAGCCAAAATGTTGGCTTTTTGTTACTGTGGTTAAAGTTATTGTTACGCATAATATTAATTATCTGCATTAAGAATTATGTCAATGGAAAGTCCTCACAGGAATAGCAAGACAAAACTGTGTATGTGTTTCAGAGATGGATGAATTGTGAAATCTTGGCAGTATTTCCTAAAAAACTCTTAAAAACATACTTTTTTAAATTTACCTAAACATGCACATATAAGCAGGTGTGCCCACACACATGCATGTGCACGCACACACACACACCCACACACAAACGCAGACACACACACACACACAGACACACTGCTCCAGGCTGTACCAGGGGATTAGGACTCCTCACAACAAGCTTCTCTAAACCAAATAAGGCACTAATTTGCCCTTTTTATTGTTAGGTCAAGTGAAGAGCTACCAGGAGCAATAGGAAACCAGGTTTGTTAAGAGCGGGAAACTAACTGGTGTGGATATGTGGTATCTATGTAGGTATGTACATGAGTATGTGGCTATATATATTAAAGGTGATACAAAAACCACGGGTAGAGGTCGAGCCTGAACTCAAGGACTGATTTCCATAAGTCAGAAATGCTTATCTATAAGTGGAATGTAAGGTCAAGTTTTTGTCACCAATATGTAATGACATTAAATGCATATGTGATTTAATATAATGCTGGTTTCAGATAATTAACATTTAATAGACAGCTAGGAATATTTCCATTGTTAGTAGCAAGTGGAATTTCTGCCCATTCTTGCAGCATATAAGACTACATGGTCACTGTTGTCTGATTCTCCTCTTCATGATGCACCATAAATGTTAAGTAGGAGACAGTTCTGGACTGCAGGCACTCTATGTCTACGAAGCCATGCTGCTGTATCTCATGCCACCAATATAAGCTTCTGTTTCAATATTACCTTTGGGTATATACCCTTCATGTAGATCACCCACGCCATGGGCCCTGATGCACCACCGTGCCTTGTCAGACTGCAGCTTTTTGCACTTTTCCTTGGTAACAGTCTGGATGATCTTTTTCATCTTTGGCACGTACAATCCAAGCGGAAACGTGGACTCCTCTGACAACATAACATGTTTCCACTGTCTTTCGGTCCTTCTCAGCATTTCTGTGCAAAATAAATATATGACTTCCTCTTTGCATAATACAGTTTCAGGTTGCATTTCCTGATGCAGCAGCAGACTGCGTTAAGTGACAATGATTTTTACAAAGTACTCCCGAGCCCATGTGTCTATGTCCATCGCAGCAGCATGATGGTTTCACAAACAATACCACCTGAGTGCTTGATGGTCACACACATTCAGCAACGGTTTCCACCCTTGACCTTCATGCACCAAGATTTCCCCTGACTCCCTGAATCTTTTCATGATATGATGAACTATAGATGATGAAAGACCTAAATTCTTTGCAGTCTTGGGCTGTGAAACATTTTGAACTGACTGACAATTCTCTCATGAGGTTTGGTGCAAAAGTGGTGAACCACGACCCATCCTCGCTTGCAAAGACTAAGCCTTTGGTGGATGCTCCTTTCATACTCAATCTTGATGACCTTGACTGTTACTGGTTAAACTGCTGTTTGTGAGCTTTCCAGAACAGTGTTACTTGTATAACCTTTTCAAGCTAATTTTGCCAACATTTTTGAGTATGTTGCAGCTATCAGTTTCTAAATTTGTTTACATTTTACACAAAGAATTATGCTCATCAGTGAAAACAGTCCTTTTATCTGTTAAATAAAGCTACAAGTACATTAACAAATTATAGATATATTTTCAGTTTTTATTGTATTTTTAGAAACTGTCCCAACTTTCTGGGAATGGGGTTTGTATATGTATGTGTGTGTACATGTATGTGTGTGTGTGTGTGTGTGGACAATCTCTAGAACAGAGTCTGTTCTGAAAATCTAATATGGATGTAATTGTCAATGTAAGTCAGTAATCCATCTCTGTATGTCTGATTAAACAAGCAGTAAAATCCAGTCCATGCAAAATGACATCACACAAAAGGTTTGTCTGCACATGCAACTGTGTACTGAGAAGAGTGGATTCCAGGGAATCAGGTTGAATTCTGGCAAATTTGTTTTAGATCCAGAGAATCAACTACTCTGCCAGAGTTTGTTTCTTCAGAATAAACCACAATGATCCTTATGATCAGATGTTTTCGGAGCACGGGCATATAGCTCTTTAGAACACGTTTGCAATTATGGATTACATTTGGTACCAAAAATATAAGATCTGTCAGGTAAATATTCTATATCTTTTCATCCCTGACCACCAGGGTAGCTTCCTTAGGAACGTCTTGAGTTTCACCATTTGCTTATGTCCTTGCTAATAGCAAAGTTGTCATGTGATGACTACTTCGTAAAGCATGCAACCTAATGGCATGTTGTTTGTTCAGCCATGCTCCAGTAGAGTTGGACAATGGTTTTTATCAACACCACATTGTTTGGGACATATGTCACAAAGCATCCAGTGGAGAGACAGTTTGCCTCGATATAGAGCCGACATGAGAAGGCATATGATACACAGATGTAGTGCTACTAGGAAATACATTCATCAACAGGCACAGAGATCCTACAGGTAGCCCTTCAAGCTATGGAAGTCATGGCAACAGGGCAAGGCAAATCACTGGGACTGTTAATGCAGATGAGCAGACAGGTTCAGTTAGCTCAGTTGTCATTGTCAGAGGCTGGTAAAAACACACTGTGCCAGCTGCCATTGGTATCTGGACAGGTCTTTGGCGCGGAGGCCCAGGAAGCATTAAATGATTGTCTCCTCCTGTCTGAGACAAGAGCAAAACACATGATGCAACAGATTGCCCTCAGGCATTTGTCTGTAGCAGTGCGTTATTCCCAAAGAGTTGGATTTCAAAGACCACAACAGTGGGTGGTAAACAAACAGTTGGTTTGTAACTATAGAACTGAAGGATGCATGTTTCCACTTTTCAATTGCTGTGAAGCACAGACAATTCCTCCATTTCCACATAGACATGACATATCAGATCAGGCTCCCTTGTTCTGGGCAAGTTTCAACAAACAGGGTGTTTACGAAATGTCTGAGCTTCCCTAGAGTCCCTGCAACATTGAGGTCTAAGCATACACCCCTATCTGGACAACTGGCTGCTGTGTGGACAGTGCCAATAGCAAGCGACAAACCAGACTGAGCTCCTGACCTTGCATGTGGAAGCTCTTGGCTTGGAAGTCAATTACAAAAAGGGCCATTTGACACCTGGGCAATTCTTCTTCTTCTTCTTCTTCTTCTTCTTATTATTATTATTATTAACATTTTGTGTTTGTGGTTCTACTTAATATTTTTTTGGAATTCTTTTCATGAGGAGACAGTTGTAGTAAAAATTGTGCATTGTAAATGTCTTTTAATCAATTGGAGTCCTCATACTCCATGAGCTGTGGAACATCATCCACCATGACAGATGATCAGAACAGAAGAACCAGATGGTCATGAGTTCAAATCCCACCACAGTGAAGCTATGCAAGGCCCTTAACCTTCAACTGCTCAGTTGTGTAAATGAGATAAAGGTCGCTCTGGATAAAGGTTTTATTCAGTAGGGTTTAAATGCAGTAAATGTGTATGTAAAACAGAGTTTGTGTGTCAGCAGAAGACAATACATTATCATACCGAATCTATAAAAATTGTTGGCCATTTGTATCCAAGACAGGTTTCTTTGTCAAATGAAGAGTTACTGGATTCAGTTATTTCAGAGACAATTACCAGCAGTAAAAAAAACAAACAAAAAAAAAAACAAGTAAGAGTGTGAACTGAGAGTTCCATCTTATGGGATATATGATTTATAAGAGACTACAGTCATACACAACTGTGAATGTCTGTTTCAATATACTTAAAGGCTGTATTTTTGACTGTTGGCACAATATTCCTCTAGGTGACGTCTTCCTAGGAGAAGATACTGCCAATCCTTTAACAAGCACTGACAAACGTTATTTGGGTCAGTGCACTAAGCTGTTTGTGCCCATTTTCAGGTACAACCAGGCTGCATTCTGCATGAAAAATCTTGTGTGTTACACACAAAGCTGCCTCTCCCTCATACATATTCATCTCAAGGGAAAGATGCAGGTCAATGTGAAAAACAAATGAAGAAATGTGAAGTTCAGCTGATTACATATTCCATTTGATGTATTAAACTTTGAATAATTAGTAGTGCCCCGTTTTACGTGTGATATTGTCTGCTTTGTAAATCCAGCTGTGAATTAGAGTTATGCGAGTGTTACCAGGAGCATGATGTCCTGCAGAACTGGTCTAAATATTACACTGATGTTGACAGCTGCTTTTCCCCATTTATTATATACTTACGAAACACTGTGCACTGATAAACAATCATTTAAGAACTTTGGTACATGAACTATTTAGGCAACCTACCTGTTTTAATACTGCTTGTCTATTGGGCTGCTTCTGTGACACATCATGAGCTCATTTTGCATTTGAATCGAGTCTCGTTCTGTGTGATGCCTCCTCACACGTGTACATCTGGCACTCGTGTCTTAAGACCATTTTTGACAGTCAGTCAATCATTTTCTATACCGCTTATTCCCAGTTACGGGGTCACGGGGGAGCCGGTGCCCAGCCGGCAACTCTGAGCACAAGG
>JAOTRJ010000038.1:19346781-19359005 GCA_028564905.1 Leptodoras praelongus | reverse complement strand
CACGGGGAGGACATGCAGACTCCACACAGAAAGGACCCAGACCGCCCCACCTGGGGATCGAACCCGGGACCTTCTTGATGTGAGGCAACGGTGCTACCCACCGAGCCACCGTGTCGCCTATTATTATTATTATTATTATTATTATCAACATCAAGTGAAAGAAAAAAGTTCACTTCTAATGAAGCTGTTTATAATGTTTAATATGTTTAAATGCCATGGCTGAAGCACTATGATTCCCATCAGTCACTGCATCTTACCTGATTACAATGCTAACATAATTTGACTGTTTGCACCTGATTAACATTTTGGTTTAATGAACATTAGCATTGTAATGTGTAAGTATACATTATACATGTAAATAGCATAAGTTACATTTGGATAACACACTTTGTCTAGCATCTGTTGTGCCTACTGTCATTACAACGTATGTTGTCGTATCCATACTTTGTTCATGTGTATTTCATGTTCGCCTGGTTTATGTTTTTGTTTATGTCACGCAGGTCTAGTCATCATCCTGAACAATGCCAGAGGCCGACAGTGTGGCCTCGCCAGCCTGGATGTACTGTTATAGGAAACCATCATGGATTATCTTCCTATAACATAGGCCACATTGTGTTTTATTGCTTACTTATTTACTTCAGTTAACGTACCTATTATTCATATATTGTAATATGTTATATCGTATTTCTTTTATTTTACTTTTAGCAAATACATTTAGTGATACTTTAGGGATACTTTTCTCTATAATGAATCAGTGGTATAGAAGGCTATCACGTCACGATTGCATTCTTTTCATAAATTATGTTTTCTTACAACGAAAATGTGGACAGCACAATCCATCTTCATTAAATACTCTCTCATACACAGAAGTATGTACTCATGTGTTTCCTGTATGCATACCATTCTGAACATCCTCAATCCTCAAGCTAGACCACAGAAGATGATAGATGGCTATTTGGGCGCCTGTGCAGCATTGTGCACATGTTTTCTTAAGCCTTGACTCTCAAATTCATGCAAAACTCGTCAGGATCTCTGGGGTATTTTGAACACTCTACCTTACCCAAACTGCTTGCGTATCTGTCTGGAAGTGACTTGTTTCCCTCAACTCACAGGCAGGAAGAGCAGCACTTAAACTTGGATATCTGCATGCACCAGATTCACCCTAAGAGACCTTCTTAGTGGTGTTGGCCAGAGCTGGGCAGCTCTTGAAAACATTTCTGATTGCTTGTGACCTGATTGTAAGTTTCTAAAAGGCTTAGTGAACCACAAGACAAATACTTTTCCTGTTAGAATGCTTGGATAACTTGATGTTTGCTCATGATCCCTTTTTTATGGAAATTAGAAGGGCGGAGTGTTTTACAGCTTGATTCTGAAAGCCGTATCGAAATCGCTTCTGTCTCTTATTTGGCATGTGTTAATAATGAGCGGAGTGATGAGACTCAGGATTGCAGAGACAAGAGTAGTTTGTTTAGTCTGCAGACTTCCTGATGACATCGCCCTCTACCTCCACTCCATCTCGATGACAGATGCAAAGCCTCGTGGGATTGCCTGTAGCCCATACCGAATGAATGGGAAAAGGAAGTCACTAGCCGTGTTGTGAGGAACAGTGTCTGTATGGGTACTGACAGCACGTCACTGATAACGGCATGAAGACAGCGTTGTGCCCAGACAAGATGTAACACTCACTGTGTGTGGATAAACTGAGGAGACTTCCACTGGACAGCAGGAAAAAAGCAATACACAGTACGCTCGCAGAGTAACAATGGTTTTTCACTGGTCTGAATTCTAATATCAAAAAGGATTCATTTAAAATGGACGTTTGCTCTCCTTGATTGAGACTGGCTCCCCTTTGGCTGCCTTGTAGATTTCTCCTTTTATATGATTCATTCACTGACATTTCGGTATGTGATGTGCTGCGATTGGTTGTCTGCTTGTGTCTGTTTTAGGTACCTGTTTTCCTTCCTCCAGACTCTCCCAGCATCCTTGCTGTCACAACACAGCACATGTCGACAATGAAGATGGATTACCCTACAGTCATTGGGGGGAGGGATGGATGAAAAGAGAGAAAGAGAGAGAAAGTGCAAGAGAGAAATATTTGTAAGAGTAAGGGAAAAGAGCAAATATCTTAGCTAAATAGTTTCTAGATCTACGAACGCTTCTTTTTCTGAACGACACACGTCACACCAGCTATGCGTCTTGACTGACCTATGACCCAGCAGGTTGTGCTCAGGTAATCAGGTTGCAATGTTCCCTGAGGTGCTGAGAAGGCATGCTGGGTAAAAGCAAGATGTCCCATATTTCAATGCTGTAGAAAGGGCTGGCTCTGACATAATCTGGCCATTCTGCACTCAAGCACTTTTATTTATCTCCAGAGAACGTTAAGGGACAGAATTCTCCCGGGTTTTAGCAGGACGGACCGTACATTAAAACACGACATTCACATCTGCTTGTTTTAAATATTCTTTCGCACATCGTACATTATTTAACTGTAATAAACTTCATGCATCTTAAATTATTTTCCTATTAATGCATCTTACATCTTCCTTACCATTTACTAAACAGCAATTCATTTTATTTACTAATATTTACATTGATACAGTGTGGTTTATGATATTAGCGCACTAGTATCCCGGTAACCATAATTGTGGTTTTCTTATGATCACTTTTAATATACTGGCAATTAAGTGTCTATAGTCCATTGAGGTTTTGCATGAATGTATTCATTTTTTTTTAGAAGAACCACATTCCTAGCGAAGCCTGTTTTTAATGCTTCATACATTACAGTCACGATAGCCTCTTCCATAAAATCCTCTGGTAGACGCGCGACTCCCTGCCTTCGTTCAAACCTGAGAAGGCAAATCAGAGCTGTCATAGTTATGTCCTTACATATGCTTCTTCTAATGCTTGCATGCTGCTGTGCTCTTATTTCAGGGCCATAATAAATACGAGACAGGGATTTATCATATTGTGGGACTGTAATGTGATTCAATTCATTTCCCGACTCACTGTTTAATGAAATGGAGTAAACATCTCAGGCTGGGTAGTTTTCTATGGAAAGGATGGGGCGATTGGGCCTACTGGAGAGTGGAGAGGTATTGTTTCTTATGTCTCTCCTTGTTTTTACAGGTGGAAAAACATGACAGATTCATATTTGTAAAGAATAGCCTGTAATGTACTAGATTGCATTTGGTGTCAATCAAATACTTGCAGCTCAGCAACTCTCCATCAAAGTGGCTCGATCTGCAATGGAGAGATTGCTAGTAAGAGACAGTTGTGATTTTGGCATGGAGATTTACAGAGAGAAACAGAGAGAGAGAAAGAGAGAGAGAGAGAGAGAGAGAGCAGCTTTTAAAAGGATTTTGTCGGTTATTGACTGGTTGCACTCTTCTGCTAATAGCCATTTAAAGATTATAGGCCTGCTGGTGGGAATCAAGGCCTCCATTGTTCTCCTTATTGCATTCTGGCAGATGGGGGCTGACACAACAACACTCTCCCTCCCTGCGGGCACGCTCACTCTGCACAGTCCTCCATCAGCACAGCTCCTATTGAACCAGCCCTAATAACTGCCCATGAATTATTAATCTACATGTGATATTGAAGGCCAGGAGGAGGAGGAGAGGAGGACATGAAGTAGGTGGGGAAAGGGAGGGGAGGCCTGAGATTGGTGTGCAGGTGCCATGCCAGAGGATCTTCTGGTCCAACCCAAACACTCCCAGGGTGACTCTTTCTCGGAACATATTGGGCATTCCGATAACGGGGCCTAGCAGAGATAAAATATATATTCATTAAATGTCAGTGGGTTGATGAAATGAGAGCGATCCATTAGAGGCTGGCCCAGGCAGTAGCGGTGCAGGCTAATGTTTCCCGGTTGTTCAAAGAGGCCAGACCGCTTTTAGTGCGACCGATGGTGCCACAGGGAGCAAAGCTTCTCATCTGGGAAGTTGGGATAGCAGGGACTACTCTTAAAGATCATGAGGGACAGATGACCTGGAGAGCAATGAAAACAGTTCAGCTTGTGTTGTGCTCAGAGGATAAATATAGCAAAGGATTTTGGGACAGTACTACTGTATCATTTGAGTTATCTCAGTGAAAGATTACTGCGATTACACATTATTCAGTTTCGCATTAGTCCTCAATTCCTTTAAGGACTTTTGCATAGTTTCACAAAGTCAGACGAGAATATTGTTATGGAATTACATGGCCAGGGGCAAATCTATTTTCATATTCCCTATTTTTCAAATTAAATATGCACACAGTTTGATGAATTATCATCATCATTTTCTCTGAGTCTAAATTTAGAGCAAAACAATGAACAATGCTTGGAGAATCATCTGCAAATATTCAAAAAGGAAAGGTTCATTTCCTAGCCAATGTTATTTCACTCTTAACCCTTCTAATTTAGATAAAGCAACATTTATTTGAAACTTTTGAAAGATTTATTTAGCACTTGCTACTTCTATAGACATTTTACAGTCATCCTTTGATATATCAGTGACTCAGTAGCTAGTGATCATGCACACCTTTAAGACCTTGTAATAGCTGGACTTCTCCAAAGCGATCCTTGGTTCAAAGCCGCTAGAGATCTGTAGGTCAGATAGTTATACTCTGTTAGCAGCGACATGAGACCTAAACTGCAGCACAGGCCTGAAAATGTCTCGCATCTTTGCTTAGCCTGACTTTGGTTCAGTTCCCACATTTCACTCCAGAGAGAGCACAGGAAAGAAAAACTTTAATAACATTCTGGAGTTTTGCCAAAGTCAAGACAAATAGCGTTGGACTATGTCCAGTGAAAACCAACATCTCACCACTGGCATTATTGCTCCTTTTTTCATACTTAAGGCAAATCTTACCAAACATGGCACTTTCTGTACAGACACATGAGGTGGAAATGCATGGAGCACAGACCCGAAAGAAGGTGAAGGGAACAAATACAGTTTTGAACCAGAAACCAAATGAAAGTAGGTTACTTGCATATAAGACCCTCAGATGTGCTTTGATTAACACCAGTGAAGCATAGAGACATCTTCTCCTTCCTTTCCATTAATCAGGAACTTAAATATACTGGACTGTAAGACTTTAAAACTGATAGTGTCCTCCAGGGTACTTACTTAATGTCTAAAAATAATAGTGTGCAACATATTTGTCTGCGATTCTAATCAAAACAGTTATTGATTCCTTATCAAATCTCAAGACTAATCAAAAATGCAAATAGGGAAAAGTGCTGAAGGTGCAGAAACAGCTTGTGGAAGCAGTTTTTCCTTGAGAAACATTGTTTCAAATGTGGGAGCAAAGGGAGAAAAAAGGGGGAGGGCAACCGAGCGAGAATGAGAAGGGATGCCTGCAGGGCAGAAGTAACAAAAAGCACTCCAAATAAGTGTGTAGGGGTGGAATCAGTAACCAGCTTTTTCAAAATGAACCATCTGGGTACATGAAAGAGGGGGGGAAAGACAACAAACAAAAGCATCAGGGATGCCAGGGATGTTGCTACTGAAAACAGAGAGAGAGAGAGAGAGAGAGAGAGAAAGAGAGAGAAAATCCAAGGGTTGAAGACCTATATCCCCTAAAGGCAGAGCTCAGTGCCAGAGGAGTCATGGGGCCCTGAAGGCTGACAGTCATCCAGCCTAATGGGCCTGGCTGTTTACTCTGCAAAGCCGGGAGTGGATTAGAGGGGTAATTAAGGTTAATGATCCTCCCGCTACGCTCGGGTGATCTGTGTTCAAGCACCGCAGGGTGCATGCTAATGCTAACGTTAAGCCGGGCCACGGAGCAATATATACTGATCCTGACACTGTGTCAACTAATACTGAGTGCTTCGCAAAACTGAACGTGAAGAATTAACATGCTGGTGTCGACGGTTTTTACATGGGAAAGGGTTATTTGTTTTCTGAACGTTGCCTGATCAGTAATGCTGCATAAATCTAAAACAATTGTAGCAGTTACTCTCTGATTACTGCCTTCCAGTTTAATATTTGAGTTAGAGGTTTTATGTAAAAAATATCTTATTTGACTAATTACACAATGTTTTTCAATGTGCTTTCATTTTACTGTAAAATCTACTATATTTTTCTCTCAATACTCACCATCTACCACCACTTTCGGATTCATTTCTCGTCTGGCAAGAAAGGTGCTATATAAATCTCACTTATTATCTCACTTATTACTTCCCTTATTATTATTATTATTATTATTATTATTATTATTATTATTATTATCACCATTATTGTTTTTTTATTATTATTATTATTATTATTGTTAAAATTAAGTAGTAAACAATGCATTGTGTTTATTTAGTAAGTAAAGATTTAAAGAACATTCAAATGTCAGTCATGTATGCTTGTTATGTTTTATTATATTTTACTTTATTTTTTAATAAGAATAAAATCCATGTATAGTTTATTACGTAATTCTGCTGAAGCAGGCACAGTATAGACACCCATGGTTCATTATATGCTTGTTTGTTTATTTAACATCACATCAGCATCTATGGCTTTTCAAGGGTACATCGATACACACGTTTTCATCAGTACTAGTATTAGTACTAGTTTAATGTCAAACACAGTCATGGACAATTTTGTACCTTTGGACCGTATGAGGAAACAGGAGCACCCGGAGTAAACCCACGTGAGCATGGGGAGGACATGCAGACTCCTCACCTAGGATCAAACCCTGGACCTTCCTGCTGTGAGGCATCTGAGCTACCCACCCAGCCACCGTACCACCCCTGGTTCCTTATATGTCAAATAGCAATTAATATAAAATGATGCCCTCCGAATGATTAACGTTTCTTTTATGAAGTTATAAAAGTTTTTGCTTGGAGTCTGCATGGCAGACAAATTTTCCTCATGGATATATGAGATTGGGAGAGAGTGATATCCATGGATATAATCTTTGGCATAAATCATCTTTAATGTAGCCTCTGTTATCTAATTATGTTGCAATGCATAGTACATGTAACAAAAGGCCCTTCCATTTTTGAAAGGAAACATGGTCGTTTTTCACTGTATAAGCTAATCAATTGAATGGGACATCAAAAAATGAAATTTGAAGCACCACTTTTTTGCTCTTACTCCTCTTTGAAACACCACAGTAATAGCAACAAAGTGCTTTTTTGTCAAAAATGTACTTTCTGAGAATGGAGTGAGGGCTCGGGGCAGCACATTTGAGCGTGTGAATGACGGGACACATCAGGCCTAAGTGAATTATGACCCTGTTAAACTGGGTTTTAGTGCCATCCATTGCAGACACATTTTCCTGCTTTTTCCTGTAATTTTTGAAAGCCTTTTTGCTGTAATAAAATATCACTTTTTTCCTGCATTTGTGCATTAAACGTCCATTGTCTCCTCGTCTTTTTTCCAATGATAATCACATTGAGACTTGCTTCCCCTTCTAACCCCTGTGCTCCCTCTGTTAGATCACTTTCCCTTGTAAAGATGACACTTGGGCTGGCGAAATGTTCTCTCTCTTTCTCTCTCTCTCACTTGCTCCCTCGCAGACAACATGTTATGATGTCATTGTCATGAAAAGTGTTTGGCTGGTGCTGTGAAGAGCTCGAAGGTCCCATAAACCTGCTGTTTAGCCATCGTGCCCCGAGTCCAGGGGCATGTCTCTTGAACAGAGACATGTCCGTTGTTGCATTGTGTCTCGAGGCGCATTCTCGAATTGTCTGGTAACTGCTAGCAGCATGCTATCAGTGGTGATGTTTGTAAAGCACTGATGTCCCCTCCAGGTCCTGTTATGGTGAGATCAGAGCATATTCACCTTTATGCCTTATAACCCACAGATTCCCATCGATGCTACCTGCTGTTATTAAGCTGTGGAAATATGACAGCTGGCGAAGAGGCGACCGCTGAGCTAGTGAAACCCAAATGTGTATGGCGGCAATCAGCCTGGTGTTAATTGTTTGCAAATGAGAACTGGAGATCATTAAAAAAATGGATGAAAACAATGATTACTGTTTGAATTATGCAACTTAATTTCCCTTGCTGCATGACGAACAATCAGTAGTGCTTAACAACGGGTCAGAGTTTTAACAGAAAGTATTATTTCACTCAAAGATAATGCTTAAACAGCCCGTTAATCACGTCACCCTGCACTGAGCGCAGCGTCTTGAATCCAGAGGCAGCACAGCATGTGTATCTATAACCTCAGCCTTATCACCTGCAGTCATTTCCAGATTCAATTCATCTTGTCAGCATGCCGTTGTCACTCCTGAGCTGAAATCAATCCAAGCGTACACTAAGAGATGGCTTTCTCTGAAGCAGCAGATGAAACCGTGCTGGTGCCATCAGGCACAATCATCTCTAGAAACTAGAGACGATGCAGGGGAAGAAATGTGTAAAGCTGAAGGATAAGTATGCATGGCCACCTTCAAGCCCAATATAAGAGTGGAAATAGCCTGATTTGACTTCAAATAAATTATGAAAAAGTAAAGTAAAGCTAAGGAAATGGTAGAACAATGAAACGGATAATGAACAGCAAAGCAAACGAAATAAGAAAAGAAATTAATCAAATGGTGAAACTAACAGGCCAAATGCCTGAAGGATTTCTCTTAGACTGGACCACTGCTTCATTATGTCAGTGGCAGCAGCTGCAGGTGTGATTGTCATGTACACCTCCTCCTCCTCCTCCTCCTGCTCCTCCTCTTTGTATCTTCCTCCAGTGACAAGGAGATCTCAAAGGCTGAGCATCCCGTTCTCATCACCATGGTCACCATACCCGTTCTACCTCTAGCACCGCTCAAGGGTCTGGCAGCAGTGGCAGCATCTGCTGGTTGGATCAGACAAACGCAATAAACAACAAACACACCCACATTTCATCATCTCCAGGTCTCTCTCTCAGGAGATCGATGTACCTGTCAGTCACCCTGCTCCTTTAGTAGGGAAAAGCAAATGCATGCATAATTTTAAAAACAGTCTGTCAAATAAATGGCAAACATTCCACCTTTAGGCACAAGTACTAGAAAAATATTGCTACTGAGAACACAAATTCAAAAATCAATTATTGAACGAACTCTCTCTCTCTTAAGTATTAATACTTTAAAAGTGTAAGTACTAGGAGATTTAATTCAATTTGGTTAAAGTGTGAGACAAAATTAGAGGTAGGGAAGTGTTTCCGAATTCCTCTACATTAAGTGTTCCACTTTAGCGAAGAAGAGACTGCTAGAAAGCTGTGCAGCAGAGATGCTGGTGCTGCTTGGGTGTAGGGGGTAGCAGACAGATTGGTGTAAATGATGTCGGATCTGCCACGAGCATTGTGTGTATGAAACACATGAACAGGACTCAGAAATACCTGCATCAGCTTGGTAATCAAATCCTGCCCTTCACAAGAAAGGCTAAGTGAAAGATTCTGTCTCCAGGGAGAAGACTAAAGGAGTTCTCATTCTTAAATGGTACAATGCTACAAATGGAAGTTTGATGGGCTATTTGTACACAAGAAAGAAAGAAAGAAAGAAAGAAAGAAAGAAAGAAAGAAAATAAAATTGTTTGAAATAAAATTTCTAATTGTTTTGATTTTCCTAATGTTGTAATAAACAATTATGTTTATTTTCTTTTGTTTTTATTTTTATTATTATTATTATTATTATTATTGTTATTATTATTGTTAGTAGGTGTTAGTAGGTGTAGTAATAGTACTAATGTATTGTTATTTAGCTTTTTATTATTTATTCATCATTCATTAATTTTCAGTAACCACATTATCCTGGTCAGAGTGACAGTAACTCTGGAGTCTATCCTGGGAAAACTTGGCAGGAGGCAGGAATACAACCAGCAGGATAGGACTATCATTATTGCTGTTGGTGATGGTGTTGGTTGTGGTGGTGGTGTTAGTAGTATTAGTGTTAACACTTTTATTCACTGATTCATTTTAGTGCCCACTTTATCCAGAGTTGTGGTGGATCTGGAGCATATCCTGGGAACACTGAGCATGAGGTAGGAATACTATCTCGATGTGATTGTTGTTGTTGTTGTTGTTGCTGCTGTGGTTGGTGGTGGTGTTGATAGTGGTGGTGGTAATAGTATTAGTATAATCATTCATTCACTCATTTGTTCATTTTCAGTAATTGCTTTATCCTGATCAGAGTCTTGGATGATCTTGAGCATATCCTGTGAATACTGGGTGCAAGGCAGGAATGCAAAATAGATGCTATTATTATTATTATTATTATTATTATTATTATTATTATTGCTGTTGTTGTTGACTATTATTATAAAAGAACCCACAGTCATACCCCATCCTTATGTCAAACCCGTATCACCCTCATGAAAAGCCTGTATTTAATGTCTTATGTTAATAACTTTTTAATGCAATAATTAACCAACCCTGTGCGTAGAATGTGCGAAATTCGCCCATGGCTACGCTTTAATGCGACGATCTTGCTTTTAAAACTTTAATTGAGCAAAGGCATATGTAAACAAAACACTACATCATCGTCCTCGGCGGCCTAAAATCATTTGCACCTCAGATGAGCGGACAGTAATAACCTCTCATTCTCTCGTTTGTCAATTAGTACCGGCGGAGGAGAGGAGGGAAAAAGCCGTCCAGCTGAGAGCGCGCAATAACGCGCAGCTGTGCAGAAGAATTCGGTGGCTTTATTACTCGGCGACACAGCGAGACAGAGACATATCTCAGTCACTGGCAACTTAATGAGGGCGCCCCGAACCCACTATCTAAATGCCAGCCAGTCCCGGCGGAGCGCGAGCTCCTGTAGCCGGCACGGGTTTACGAAAGCAGCACGCGCCACCTGACGGCCAACGCACACACTTCCGTCTTGAAGAAAACACCCGGATTTTGCAAGGGTTTATCTCTGTGTTGATCAATGCCACAAGTGCACTTTACCGCCCTAAACACGTTAGAACTTAATCCAAGAAATATACACACTGTTGGAAGTATAATTGGTTCATATTTTACAATTAGGCTAACTGAAATGCTATTCCGGTTGAATAGTAGCCTATGAACCCGCATGTTGACAACACTCAGCCTACTAGTTAACAGGATAGTAGTTTAGGCACGAGTTAGAGCTAACTACCTGTCATTCGATTTTCATTGTCATGCCACTTAAAAGTACCAAAATATGCCGAAATTCATTGCAATTTATTAACTATTATGCTAACATCACTAGCATAAACCTTTCACAGGTCACGCTTAGCACTCAGGGAAAGTGTTACACAGAGCTGCCTCAGGTTTAAATAGTTTTTTTTGACCTTAAAACACCTCAGTCAATGTCATCAGAAACCGAAATACAGAAAAACAGAGTTACCATTAAAATTAAGATTACTATTTCTGTTTTTCATTACTTGTCATGCCAGTGGTTCACTGAGACTTATGTTTGATGGAGTATTAAAACTGTTTCTGTTGTTGGAGCAGCGATGAACTAGAAATGCTCCATGAATCATCTTCAAAATGTTTATTTGTTTTAAAATATCTTGATTACGGTTCACTAAAGTTACCTGGTGATATTTTGCGAATGTCTCTATTGGGCTCGTGAGATTTCTGGCTTGTGCTGTTATAGGTTACTACAAACCCTGCTTATGAACCCACATGTTGACAACACTCAGCCTACTATTTAACAAGATACTAGTTTAGGCACGAGTTAGAGCTAACTACCTATAAATCGATTTTCATTGTCATGCCACTTAAAAGTATCAAAATATGTCAAAATTCATTGCAATTTATTAACTATTATGCTAACATCACTAACATAAACCTTTCACAGGTCACGCTTAGCACTCAGGGAAAGTGTTACACAGAACTGCCTCAGGTTTAAATAGGTTTTTTGTTTTTAAGTTTAACCTTAAAACACCTCAGTCAATGTCATCAGAAACCGAAATACAGAAAAACAGAGTTACCATTAAAATTAAGATTACTATTTCTGTTTTTCATTACTTGTCATGCCAGTGGTTCACTGAGACTTATGTTCGATGGAGTATTAATACTGTTTCTGTTGTTGGAGCAGCGATGAACTAGAAATGCTCCATGAATCATCTTCAAATCCAGAACAGCTGAGAGTCGAAAGCAAAAGGAGTAGCACTATATAATCTGTGTCCATTTCTACTAACTATATTCACAGTGAATCCATGTTTTAAAATATCTTGATTACAGTTCACTAAAGTGGGCGACACGGTGGCGCAGTGGTTAGCGCTGTCGCCCCACAGCAAGAAGGACCCGGGTTCGATCCCCCGGGTGGGGCGACCTGGGAAATTTCTGTGTGGAGTTTGCATGTTCTC
>JAOTRJ010000038.1:19335498-19346681 GCA_028564905.1 Leptodoras praelongus | reverse complement strand
TTGCCGGCTGGGCACTGGCTCCCCCGTGACCCCGTAACTGGGAATAAGCGGTATAGAAAATGACTGACTGACTGACAGTTCACTAAAGTTACCTGGTGATATTTTGCGAATGTCTCTATTGGGCTCGTGAGATTTCAGGCTTGTGCTGTTATAGGTTAGTACAAACCCCATTTTCAGAAAAGTTGGTACACTTTCTAAAAATTGCAATAAAAACTGAAATCTGTAATTTGTTAATTCACTTGAACCTTTATTTAATGGACAAAAGGATAAATAAATTATTTTCCATGTTTTCAGTGATGAACTTAGTTTGTTGAATATAAACTGCAATGGGACAGAGAAAAAATAAGACTGAAAAGGTTACACAAGTAACACTGGAAGGGTTCACAATTAGCAGTTTAACTGGGAACTGGGAACTGGTAATGGGGTAATCAAGATTGAGTATAAAGGGAGCTTTGCAAGCAAGGATGGGTCGTGGTTCACCACTTTGTGCCAAGCTTCATGAGAGAAGTGTCAGTCAGTTCAAAGACAATGTTTCTCAGTGCAAGACTGCAAATAATTTTGGTATTTCACCATTTACAGTTCATAATATCATGAAAAGATTCGGGGAGTCAGGGAATCATGAAGGCCAAGAACAGAACCTGCTGCTGAATATGTGTGATCATCAAGCCCTCAGGCGGTACTGGTTGAGAAACTGTCATGCTACCATGTTGGACATAGCTACAGGGGCTCAGGAAGTACTTTGAAAGCAGCAAGAATGGGCAAAAATTCCACTTGCTAAAGTGCAACAATTAGTATCTTCAAGATAAAATCTTCACGATTAAAAATAAATGGTGAAATGTCACCCAGTAGTAAACAGGCCTCTGTCCCAACTTTTTTGAGTGTGTTGCAGGCATGAAATTCTAAATTAATTTATATTTAGCAAATATAATTAAGTTTGTTATTGAAATTATTAACAAATTACAGATTTCAGTGTTTAGTGCATTTTAAGAAACCCAACCCAAAACCAACAAATGGGGTTTGTAGTTCTGATCTTGTTCTGTGCTGCTCATTTGGTGGTAGATACACAATACTGGACAACTTGTTACTTTTTATTTCACAATTAGCCCAGTTAATGATTTGGTAACTCCAACTGTACAGACTAGAATAACTGTTTTCCTCAAGAGTTTCCCTAGCTAGAGGGGTCAAGCTGGGTATTGGGTAACTTAACCCTGCACTTTACTGAGCTGTCCATTATTAGCAGATTTCTGTCCATGACCTTTGACCCTAAGTGACCCCTGCACATGGTGCTACTGACCAAGGGAACTGAGTTCTTCTAGCCTTCCACTTCCCATCCCAACATCAGCTCCCACTCTCATCGGAGAGGGAATCATTAAGCCAGCCTTGAGAAAGAGGGCCAGGGGAGAGCTTTACTGAGCCAAACACTATCATGAGAAAGAGTGTCCATTCTAATATTCACAGATACTGTTACACGAAAGTGAGAATGAATCATCTTTTAATTGCATTCTCTCTTTTCCCTCTCTGTTTTTTTCTCCATCTACTATCCCCCTCTGCCTCTCCCTTTGTCTCTTTCTCACACACACACACACACACACACACACACACCTATCAGCATACAGACACACACTCCATTCTCATCGCTCTCTCTTTCTCCATTCATTAAACACACATCCATTGGAGAATAAGAGTGCTCCATTTTAGACTGGGATTCATTTTCAATTAACCTCTTCAGAAGATAAATCTGAGAACCACTTATTTTAAATTATCCGTTTATTTTAAAAGTTCAAGATGGATCATTTACCTGGGCACTTTGTCAGCCAGCCATAAAAAAATCCCTCACCTGCCACATGCGTCTAAAAATAAAAGCCACACTGAAACCTTAGATAAGCATTTAAGAAGGGCAGTGTTGCTTTCTCACCCGGCACGTCTCACGCTCTCGGCCAGCCGCATCAGCCGAGGAGCCAGCAGTGTTGAAAGCTAACACCAGACTGCTTTGCTGGCTCCCCTTTGCTCTTGTCACCTAGCTGAGCTCGAGTGAGCTATCACCTGCACAGTCAGGATCCCGACTGAAATAGATTGAATTCTGATTGATTTCTGCCCGGGAAAAAGGGGGAGAATTTAAAGGTCTTCCTTTTTAATTGGGTATTTGGTGTGTGCTGATGAGAGGACTGTGTCCGTCCCTCGGGATCCTTTATGGGGCAGTAATGGCGCTCAGCTACAGCTTCGTCTGCTCTCTCTCTGGAAGGCCATAACCCTGCATTTGTTCTGAGTGCTTTTCTATTATGCATTGATAGTTGAGTATCAATCAATATGGTAGAAGGAAACAGAAAACCTAGCGAAACCAACTTCTTAAGTGTAAAACGGCTCTTAATACCAGAGCTTTCAAACAACTTAACCTCAGTGCTTTTTTTTGTCTTGTCTTGCTCTGCTGGTGGGTCTCTTGGAGAAGACATATATGGGGACAGTGATGGTTTACTTAGTACAGGGGGGGGGTTCGGAGTAATTGCACAACAAAATAGTGGGTTTTTCTTTTTAGATTTTATAGAGTTGTTGATATATAGACATTCTCACATGCAAGTCGACACACACAAAAGCACAAGTGACTTTTTACAGCTGATGGACTTCATAATGCAAGCAGAATTAAATGACATAATGCTGAAACAAATCTGCAAACATACAGCAAGTATTATTTTGCCAAATCTAAGATGAACTAAGATTTAAATCTATGTTTTATGCTTTTTTTCCTATTTTTTAAAACAAAATATTAACTATGACATCAAAACAAAAAAAAGCATTTACATAAGCTAGATCAATCGGATGTGTTCGGTTACAAATGAATATAGAAACGTATAATAAGTGTTTACTTACAGTACAGTGCTTAGACGAATAGGAACTCAAAATAATCAAATAAGACATCAGCTTTTTTTGCAGACACGTTGAGGCGATGCAAACCTGAAATGCAGTTTGGTAAATGGATTTGTTATATCTTACAAATACATATATCCACTCGGTTGTCCCTCATAATCTTCATCATCTTCACTCTCCGCTTCATTGATAGATATGCTGTGAGCTTCATTTTTTCTTTCAGGAAGCTCTCTGCCTTTCTGAGACCCTGAAAGATTAGAGTAAGTCAGAATTACAGTTGTTGTCATAAAAGGCAGTAAAAGAAATTGAATGTACTTTTTTTCCCACAGAGTAACAAGCAAGTTCACAAAAGCACTCTCTGCCCAGAAGACAGCACTTTCAGGAGAAGTAAATAATATTTTTAGTGGATCTCCTGCTTGACCCTGTCAGATGGGTTGTACGATCATTTTTCATAATTTCATCTTTTCACAACACCATTTTGTATTTTGTCCCAAACATCTCTCAGGGTGTTATAAAGCTCAGCCAGTGGGAGCTGGTCTGCATTGTGTCACCTTTCTCCATCGCCAAGAGTTCCCAGAGTTCATTGCGGTGGCAACATTCCGGGAAATGGCAAGTGGGGTGGGGGTGAGTTGCCTGTGGCTCAGATAAGCGGTGGATAGTAGAGATGCAGACCCCCCAGAGAAAGAGATAGGAACCAGACAGTCACACCAAAAGCCTGCCACATAATACACACATCCCGCCACCCCCCCCATCATCCAAATCTCGCTCATCTCCGTCCTCTCTCAACCTCCTGTCATCACTAATACTGTGTTCTTTCAAGAGAAAGTCTGTGACTGGTGTAAAGTTATCTGCCGTTCTACGGGATTTCTCGGAAAACCAAGTTCACCTCTACTCAGGCAGAGATGATGGGTACAGATAGTTGGGGCTCAGAATCGATTTGGCTTCCATTGTTGATTTTCATGCGCGTCTTTTTCTACCACAGTCCAGACCGCATGACATCTGGAAATGACATGTCACTGACATTCATTGAAAAAAAGGACAAAGTGAACTACTTCTTGCATTAATACTTGCTCTCAGACTATCAGGACAATACTGCAATGTTGTCTATAGATTAGCAATGGGAAAACCCAGAACCAGAATCTTAATGAGAATGCTTTCCATCATCTAAGACACCAAATTCAGCCCGTGAATTAATAATGAGTATGAATTAGGTGAGTTAAATGAGGTAGAATTTTACCTCGAGTCTGGTGCCCATATTTTAGAAAAGTGGTTAATTATTGTTTTGATTTATTTTAATTTCATATGTTTTGAAGTTTTGACTTTCTATTTATTTCACTCTGATTTGTTTTTATATGTACAGGAATGCTTTTGTACTTATTTCCCTTCACCTTTTGTTTTATTCTTGTGCATTCAACAATGTTGCTTTTTATTATTGTAAAAACTTTAATCATTTAATTTTCACATCTTGCTTGGATAGCACTCTGAACACTCAAATGCATGAAAATCCCTAAGGAAATAAAGTGTACTATTGTTCATTGTATCAGTATATTGAGAGATGCAGTGTTATTGTAAGTCTACAGATTTAAGGCTAACTAAAGTGGAGCACTTTGTTTTGACATTAATTACACAATGACTATTGGGTAAGTTTAAAAAAATAATACATTATCATGCTGCTCTGAGCTTTTCTTACTATATCATACTTACTATATTGTATATGTTGACATTCTTCCATGGAAGAATCAGTGCTAATTAAAATGGCAGTGCTCTGACTTTTTTTATTAGTTCAAAAATCTTTTCTTAGACATTCACCAGCACATTTGACTAAATGTTGATATTCCTGACTGCATTTTTGTGCTCTCACTGCCTCTACATTATTTCTAGAGAAAACAGCCGCATGCTACCTAGTCACATTTGTTATTTAACTAATCTTTGGCTTTAAATTTACCAGTTGCCTAGCAGCATCGTTCTCACAATATAAATCAGTTTGGTGACAATCGTTTCATTGTTTCAATTGCCGTCCCATTTTGAAAGCAAGAGTTCATCATTTTTATTTTGCCTTTAGTCTCTTTCATTCAGCCATATATACCGGACAATGTTTGTATATTTACATACTGTATGGGCACCACTTTGGTGGAGAGAGAGAAAGAGGGAGAGAGATTTTTCAGTGCATGAGTACAGAAGACCAGTCCATAAATGTCTGATTTCTCAGACAGTCGACCTTTAAAATTATTTGTTAATGGCTTTATGCGTGAGTAGCCGACAAACCTCTGTGTATAACCCGTAATCTTGCAGAAGCAGACGTTTCACCGAAGGTGTTCCTGGCAGCACATGTGTACACCCCTGCATCGTCAGGGCCGACCTTGTGGATCTGGAGCCAGGCGGTGAGTTCAAAACGCTGCTGGCCTCCACTCGCCTGTAATTACACATAAATGAATCCACCATCTGTAACTGTACTTGTGAAGCTGAGTATATAATCTTTATTGAACGCTCTATAAGGATAGACCAGGATAGTGCAGAAAACAATATATTTCTATATGACCCATATGTTTGGTATCAATACATGGACATGATATCAATACATGGACATAATTATAATGTAATAGAAGTGTACACATACCTGTATGGCTCTGCTTGAATCCTCAGAAGCCAGGAACGTACCGTCTCCCTCTTTCTTCCAGTGGATGGAGGCCGCTGGGTATGACGACACCTCACAAGAAAGAAGGATGTTGCTTCCTTCCAGAGCGATGATGTCACCCGGAGCGTAGGTGATGACTGGTTCTGCAGAGTTAACACAGAACAAAAATTGGCTGTTAATGTTGGTTTAAAAATGAACACAGGCATGCATTAAAAATGGGCGCCGGTCCCTTTTGTGCTAAGCGAGCACTCTATCAATTCACAAAAATCAATGATACCATAGAGCAAGAATTACATGGAGCAGAAGAAATATGAGGGACTGAACAGCTGCTTATGCAGGCTATATATAGTTTCATAGCTTTGAGACAAATGAGCTTTTAGCGTTTCTAATCAGCAGGTGAGTGTTTAACGGAAACTATAGACAGCATGGAAACTACAGCTTTGCTATTATTTATAAGAGTGCAGCTGACAAAAGGACAAGAAGGATGCAGGACGAACACCTAAATGAATGGTTATATTATGCTGTTGTTAAAGTAGTAGAACAGAATGTGGAACACATTATATGACATAGTTAGCATTGATAAGGCATCGGAGGTATAACAAAGCAGGACGACCACTTTAGTTTGCTGCAGTTAATAGACCCCTTACAAATTACACACATGCTGGATGAAGACTTTCGAAAAGCTGCTTTCAAGACAATACCCAGAGCGACAATGTCAATATGAGGATAAAATGTATTTAATTTAAAGTTAAAAGTTATGTCTGGATTTTATGTCTCTGTAAAGCTGCCGTGGGACAGCAATCTTCATTGTTAAAAGCACTTTAGAAATAAAATTTTATTGAATATACCAATATAATGCCCCACATCCTACCCATTGCATTTGAACTGACATAAACTTTTACTTTTGTCTTTTTTTTTTTGCAAAAGCACAGGAGATATACTTACTTGCTCTGCAGGGTCCATGATGTGCGACTCTGACCTTTTCCTGCTCACCCAGCCTGCGCTGCACTGCTCGTAACTGGCACATGTTCTCATATGTCTTCCCATCTGTGCCACACAAAATCTCCTGCTTGGTACACACACACACTGGCTTGGGGTCTATCTTTGTTGTGGAGTCCCTGCGTGGGGCTTTACAACGGAGGCCCTCTGCACACTGACCGAAAAAAGTGGGCCCGGTCCTAGGTTCAGGGTCACAAAGCTGTCCCTCTCCATTCCCACATTCCCAACAACACCCGCACAGGTCCTGGACCTGACCCCATAGGCAGCTCTGGAGAAGCTTGGCATCCGGGCACTGCTCACGCTGGCACTTTGCCGGACATTGCACTTTGCCTGGTCGCACGTCCTTCTGCCAGTCTAAATGCCTGAGGTGTTCTAAGGAAAGAGGCTCAGAGAAGGACGCAAGCAGCAGAGCTAGCAGCAACGACAAATACGGCATCATCTGTTCCCTAGGTTGCATTTGTGGACAAATAACTGAAAAGCAAGTCTGTGTTTTGGAGATCTTTGTTGTGTCTCAAACAGCGGCAAATCCTTTCATCTCACTGCTGGCGGACAAGCTCTTAACAGAGATGAGTGATCCTTAGCAGGCTGCAGGCCTCCGAGTCCCAGACTGCTGGTGTCAATAGATGGCTGCAGATTTCCTCCAGCCTAAAGTAAAGCCACTTATCTGCTTTCACTCTTCCAGGCTAAACTCTTCCTATAAACAGAAAAGGGAGATGTCTGTCTTCACTTCACCCACAGCCTATACAAGCATGCAGCTGAGAAGGTGTGTATGCATGAAGGGGTCAAGAAAGGGAAAGGAGAAAAACAAGAAAGGGAGTATAGGGACCCTTCTTAAACTGTAGGGTGCTACTTTAAAATGCAAGAAAGGTGTGATTAGAGACCTGCAGCAACCAATCCCAGTGCTCCGTGTTGGGGGAAGGGGTTGCTTGGGCACCAGTCCAACCCGAAATGTAACAGTCAACAAGAAAGGTCATAAATTCAGACACACCTGGTCCTTACAGATACCCAATTACTGTACCTGTAAGCCTTGGGGCTTTACAGCTCTAAATGTAACTGTAAAATATGATTATGTTGTAGAGTCATGTCAGAACTGGCATCTCAACTTTTTAGTTTGAGTTTAGTTTAGACACAATAAATCCTAAACCAATAATCTGTAATAATGACAACTTAACTTACCATAAACCATTTTACTATTCTTTCCCACTTTTTTACATTGAGATATGCAGTGCTTTTTGAATGCATCTCGTTCAGGCTTCATTCCGGCCTGAGTAATTGAGAAGACATTTATCCCTCCTCTCACTAATCTCTCCATTCTACCTGCAATTCTCACCTCTCCAAGGTAGAGCAAAACAAACAATTAGGGGCCATTAAGGGCCCATTGTTAATTGTAAATAATCCATCATTAATATTGATTAGCTGCAGTGAGCAGAGCTCATTCAGCCCATGCCTCCTAATGAGTCCGTCTTAGTGAGGCTAATTGCTTCAGGCCATCTCAATGGAGTGCTGGAATGAATGGACTGCTTCAGTGCATTGTGAGAGAAGCTGCAGGTAGCTTCAGTTTACACTCAGCTGTGGCCTAGTATTATGAGTAAGGATTTGAAATGGGTTTATTATTTAAACTTGGACAAAGTGTTTCATTTCCATGTTCATTCCTTTACAGCAAAGTCAACACAGAAAGAAGATTTATTCATTAAAAAGTGACTTGTCAGCAGTTTGTCACGATGGTAAAAAAAAGTACACATACTATATTTACTGGCATGTATTTACATTAGGAGTACATTTTTTTACATTTTCTGTGTAAAGCAGCTGTTTATCAATGGATGCCTAATCTTGACATTTTCTGTCACTGTATCATCAATAAAACCATTGAAATAACTGAAATAATAAAAAATGCCTGTAATGATGATACTTAATGATATCTCTGGATCTGTCTGCCCACAGATGGAGGATCAGACTCAATTCAATTTCAAATGCTACAGTATTGTTTCATTTTATTGACCATAACTGAGAAGGAAACATGGTTCATAATATATACCTATAAACCATATCCACAATCTAATAGCGATACATGCCAAGACTAATTGTTACTATAAATATCTCACAGGTTTATTCTATAGTAATATTTATGCATATTTAAATGGGAGAGTGCAAAATGTGTGCGGCTTTAAATCAGTTACTGTATCACAAAAACAGCCTGCGTACAATTTATTTAGGCATACAAAACGAAAACATTGCACTTTATTATTATTGTTGTTGTTTACATATATTAAAGAGTTTCAGTAATACACTTGGTTGTAAATGTCCTCTATAATGGGTTCTTGCATCTTGTGATTCATTTTCAAATGGACAGCTGCTGCCAGAGCTATGAAGATCTATGGCATCATTCCATCTCCTTTCTCTCTCTGTCTCTCTCTCTCTCTCTCTCTCTCTCTTCTCTGTCTCTCTCTCTCCTTCTCTGTCTCTCTCTCTCTTGTATCTCTCCCTTTTGTCTCTTATAAAAGCAATATACAAGGAGGCAAATAGGAGGAGCATCCTCACAGTCATCACAGAGCCTGTGCAAATTCAATTCTTTCCTAAGAATGTCACAGAGGGGAGGTCACAGCTGGAGCAAATGCTTGTCAAACTATAATTCTGGATGTTGTATAGCACATAAATTGCAGCTGAATTTTGTTTAGCGCAAACAGGGGAAGAATATGCCTAATATGAGGCATTTTTCGTACTGCTTTATGATGACATAAAGGGCCATAACACACAGCACTGGAGGAAGAACTTAATCTCTATGGGTTCTTTCCTGCTTGTAAACTGTTTCATATAGATCAAGACTTTAACACATTTTAATGTGATATACTGTATATCTGAATTCATGTGTCATAATTAATAAAATAAATAAAGAAATAAAGGAAAAAAAATAAAAATAAAAATAAAATAACATAAAATAATCCTATTATAGTCTTCTAATTTGTTTTATACAGAACAAAAATAAAACAAAACAACCTTCCAATATCTACTTATGGTCTCCTCATAGACAATAAAAAATTGCATATACTTACCTTAATAAAATAAAAATTGAGTGGCAGTTCAGGAAGAACTTTTCTCTCTCTCTCTCTCTCTGTCTCTCTGTCTCTCTTTCACCCTCTCTTTCTCTCACTCTTTTAAATATCATTTATTTATTTGTTTGAAACAGTCATCTGGAAGCAGTCAACTATATTAGCCACTAGCCATCGCTAAACCTTCCGCACACTGTTATATTCCTTTAAAATTAATTTAAACTGCAGCTTTTTCCGTGTTATTGTCTTCAGCCTCGAATGATCAGCCAGGGTGCAGGGATTTCACCCAAGTGAGCAGTGCATCTGCGTGGGGCCTTTTGCAAACTGCACAGCATGATACCATGGCTAATCTGCAAGAAGCTGTTGACATCCAGTGTTTTAAGTGCATAGCTCACTGTTACATTAATCGCATCACTGTAACAGGTAGACCTGGAAGCATGCATGGTATTTCCCAACAGTCACACCCAATGCCTAGCTCGAACTGAATAATTAAAGTGATTGTGCATACAGTAATTCATTTGAAGTGCTCTCTCATTATTTTTCCCCCCGGGAAAGTCCGAGCGGGAAAAGCAGTATTGTGAAATGCTCTTAAATAAATAAAATAAGCACTCCGCTTCATCCTAATGAGGCTCAGGAAAGATATACAGCTCTCCATAGCCATTATCCAATTTATACACAGCATTTAGTCCTCTAGATAAGCAACTGTGTGTGTATGTGTACGTGTGTGTGTGTATGTGTGTGTGTGTGTGTGTGTGTGTGTGTGTGTTTCTAATTCTTCTCATGACTTCTGTTGGCAACTTTTCCTAGTAAAAGATTGTTGAAACATTTACATGAAAAAAGAAAATAGCAAATTGCACTCAAAATACCCTATTGATAGACATGCTAGAACCGGGCAAAAACGAATATTCATTGCATGGGGTTGATATATGAGGTGTCAGTGAGTGTAATCATAATTAATACCAATTTATACAATGACTAAATAATGCATATAACAGTTTATAAACAATTAAATAGTTCCTTTTTCAGTGGTAAAGACCATACATGACGGACAAACTAGAAGAAAACAAGGCCTAATTCTTGACAACAAATATAGATCTACAAACCAGATTAACCAGTAATACACCCTGTTGGGGTTTTAAATATCCTCAGTACATCTATCCATCAATGTATGGTGAAGAATCTATGAGACATTTTAAATACAATCATCATTCTAGAGCAACGCAAATGAAATTCCTTTTGGGTTGTCTTTTCTGCTGAATACAGTAGCTTGTCAATTTCTTATCTCATTTCTTCAAGTCAGGCTTTCTTCATCATTATAGACCTGTTACTCAACCACACCCCCTGGTCCCACACAGGGCTGGGACAGAACAAGACTGAACAGAGAGTTTAGTACTCTTTTACATAACTCCTGCATGAAAGTCTGCGTAACAAGTTCTAGTTAAGACTATAAACAGCCGTTCCCTGACCCGCCTTTATTTTTTCTTGCTATTGAAATCAATAAGACCTCGGAAGCTAAGCAGAGTCGGGCCAGGTTAGTACTTGGATGGGAGACTGCCTGGGAATGATAGCGCTGTCGCCTCACAGCAAGAAGGACCCGGGTTCGATCCCCGGGTGGGGCGACCTGGGAAATTTCTGTGTGG
>JAOTRJ010000038.1:19225948-19236707 GCA_028564905.1 Leptodoras praelongus | reverse complement strand
GCTGGTCCAATTTAGCCATGAAACCTCCCACACTAAAATGACAGGTGTTTCAGTTTCATTGTCTAACCCCTGTAAATGTTCATAACAAACACTAAATAATCATTTATTATCATTACTATCATTATCATTTATAACAACATCCCTGAAGTATTCCTAGGTTTAAAAAAATATTGTATAAAAAAATTGTATATATTTCAGTATATTAGATGGAATAGTTGCACAGTGTTTAGCATTGCAACCTCACAGTTTCAGGTCATAAGGTTTTGAGCCTGAGCTGAGCTTGGGTTACTGTCTATGGAAATTTCTAATGTTCTTGCCCTGTCTGGCAGAATTTCCTTCATCTTCTCCTGTTTCCTTCCACTTCCTAAACACATGTTGGCAGAATGGCTATGCTTAGTTGCCCCTAGGGGGGTGTGTGTGTGTGTGTGTGTGTGTGTGCGCGTATGTTGCTGTATTGTGTGGACTGTCATCCTAGCCATGGTGTATTCCCAAATTATTATCGTTCCAGTGTTCCCAGGATAGATTGCACACTCACCCTGACCAGGATACTGTATCATTTTACATGAAATGTTTTACATTTCAACAATCAAAATATTGATTAACCGAAAGACATTCATGTTATTTGTTTCTCCTGAAATGTATTCTATTTTTATTCAGGCTGTATTTCAGTACAAGGAATGGGTATTAGGCCTTACAACAGGTAACTGAATACACACTATACTGTAATACATTCTCTTTTGGAGTCCCATTGAATATAGCTTTTTTGTGAAATCATTGTTACTTTACCACGAGTGAACAAGTTGTGTAATGCAGCTGTCACAAACATGTAAACAAATGCATCATGTAGATCAGTTGCTTGAGACAAAAACACCTTAAGGAAATGTAGACAGGAAATGCAGTGTAGTTGCGCAGTAAGTCATTTTTACTACTTTAAAGTGGCAGGTTATACACACCCTTTCACACGTCATAAGCAGTCTCTTCAGCTTTTGCAATCTTTTCTATTTCAGCAATCAGAAGCAGATAAAGACATTACTGCCATTCTTTGAGGGAAACCATGACTTCTAGGTAATTGGGGGCGTGAAAACTTTCAGGATGGGCTTGGGATGGACTTCCACACGACCATGATTGTCTCAGCTGAACCTTTATGAACCTCTTCATAACCTTCACTGTCTGAAATAATGTCTAACAATGTCTGAGAGCAAGAGCAGGACGCTGATTCAATGAACAGCTGGCTGTAATCACAAAGAGACTGTAGATCTGTCATATGAGCAAAATGAAGAGAAGCCCGTCTCTGTATTCTCATGTCGGATTCGGGCTCTTTGAGTTGAGAAGCTATTCCTGATAATGATAGACAGCTGTGGGCAGACAATAGGTTGCTAGGCGACAGCATGTCGAACAGGCAGGTATGTCAGACCATTGTGAATGAACAGAGAGGGAATGAGATGTGGAGAGAAGTGGACATAGAGAGGCACAGGGAGTATTCTAGGAAGAACTTTCAAATAATTGCTGGATGTTGTGAAATTACAAAAATAATATACCAAAAACAATTTCAATCAAAGATACAGTATGTGCAAAGCTATGCAAACTATGTTGGGCAATAACTGATCTTTATCCAACTGGTGAAAGTTGGTAGATCACTCCCACACTTCTTGACATGACATGAAAAATATAAATGCAAAAGCCTTCAAACAACTTGAATCTCAAGGCTGTAAATGACACTGAAAGTACTCTGTTACAGTGCACCAAGGCTTCAAGGCTCCAAGGCATCTACTCATCCAACATTTTAAAGCATATGCACAGTGAATCAGTATTTATGATATTCATGTTTGCTCTTATAATTCAAAGTCAGGACTCTTTTGGGAATAGTGTGTAAATATCTGAATACAGTTACAGAAAACACATTATATACATTTATTTGAATCCTAAATAGTACTTACAGTATGTCTGATACACAAAAGATTATTAGTTGAGAGTAGAGATTGTTGTGTGTGAAAAAAACACATCAGCAATTTCTGAAGTACTTCTGAAGTCTGTCACCAATAACCATGCCATGGTTAAAGTCAAGATTTTTTTCCATTCTAATGTTTGATGTGGGTGACATGGCGGCTTGGTGGGTAGCACCGTCGCCTAACAGCAAGAACATCCCGGGTTCGATCCCCGGGTGGGGCGGTCTCGGTCCTTTCTGTGTGGAGTCTGCATGTCCTCCCCGTGTCGGCATGGGTTTACTCTGGGTACTCTGGTTTCATCCCACAGTCCAAAGACATGCACGTTAGGTTGATTGGTGGCTCTAAAGTGGCCCTAGTGGTGTGTGTGCGTGTGTGCCCTACGATGGATTGGCGCCCTGTCTAGGGTTGTTCCTGCCTTGCGCCCTATGCTCCTGGCTCTCCTGTGACCCTGAAAAGGAATAAGCGGTCAAGAAAATGAATGAATTTTTGATGTGAACATGAACTGATGATCTTGACTTGCATCTACATGCTCTTATGCATTGTGCTTTTTGTGGCTCCTATTCCTGAAGCTTATTTCCAACAGTACATTTCTAGGTTGTTTTTTGTTGCAGTTAAGGCCATAATTCTACTGTGAGCAGGATCATACATACTCTCCCTGAGGCTTTTTGCTACTAAACAGAAAGGTAGTCTTGAAAAGAAAATTGATGTGGCACTAGATGAACTTCCTAATAATGTTATTTCTGGTTGCATTTATCATCCTCAACAGTGTGCCAAGATAATTGCATGCAAGGGTGGAAAGATTGCTGAGAGATTATAGAAAGTATAGATAATGTGTTACAAATATGTCACAATCTTACTCGATTAAAAGTATCAAGACAAAAAAGTCCTCAAGTGAAAGTAAAAAGGGTGCTATTTTCTAAATGTACTCAAATAGTGAGAAATGTGTTTTTTAAACCGATGCAATTAAGTGAACCGATATTTGAATAAATATATAAAACTGTTATTAGCAACTAATATGTTTTGCTGGAAAACAACATTCAATCTTTGTATATTTGCATTTGAACTGCTGCTTAGGAAGTGATGATGTTTGCTACAGGACGTGGTGGTAGTCAAATCATGCATTAGAGAAGAAAATGATTTAAATATAGCTAGTTATAGCTATAATATATGAGATTAGCAACACATTCTCACCATACATGTTCAAATTAGATGGAGTTTATGCCATCTAGCTGGACAAAGGAGACTCATTCTGTATGAAACATTTTACTCAGGCAGTGCCAGGGTTACTCAAGCTCAACACAGAAATGCTGATTGATAGCACTGGGTAGATGAGAGACAAAGACACATTAGACATTTGTAATGAGTATATGCTCAAATAGTTACATGGCAGCATGATGTGTGATGGTTGTGCTTGCTATGTATTACGTTTAAGTCTGAGTTCTGAATGGAATTATTAAACTCAGTGTGAAAGGGTGAGTTTGTTGTCAATAAGGTAATATTAGTGATCATATGATGATTTATGATGAATTTACTTTCTGAAAACAGAGACCTGTATGATGAACTTGATTTGTTAAATATAGTATAAGAAAATGTAGAAATTGATTTGTAAACATTATGTAAAAAATAAACAATTAAATACTTATTTAAATTGTGGGCCCTGAATCTATAATATATGAAACTTTTTGAATGGAATTATTGAAATTAATCAACTTTTCCATGATATTCAAATTTTTTGGAATGGGTCTGTACATGTACACACACTCCACTGCTCAGGGAGCTTGGTTGAATTAGTTTGATGATTGGCCTTTCATTGAAGTCTGAAGAAAAACGGTGGAGTCTATAGCTTTCTTTCAGCAGTTAGTTAGCTTTTGAGGTCATTTCAAGCTTTAATGATGACAAGTAGATATGAAATTCAAACCCATTTTGACTAAATCAATGCAATTTTTTAAAATTTGTGATAATGTTGGTGCTTCACTACATTACAGAACATGCAACCATTCACACTGGATTGCATAATTTGAAATACCAGACTTGTCCTCAAGGGAGTTTCATCATGGGTGATTAAACATTACTACCTACTACCTCTACTACCTGAGAGCAGTAATGTGCATACCTGTTGCTATAAAAATCTCTGTCTAATTTATTTTATGTAATGTTTTGCTCTCCATACTGCATTCAGTAGGCATAAACCAAGGCAGAATCCTAAATCAAGTGACGTGTTGAATCCTCCAACATTTTTTTCAGACAGTATTTAAGCCATGCGCCTCTAATGGATAAGCATGATATAGAAAAAAGGAAGAAAATCATGGTTTAGATCAGAGGAACTTTAAAGTCGACAGTATTTTTATGCTGATTTATGAAAAGAGAAAAAAAAAACGGTAGGGCATAAAGCAATTTACTGAAGTGAAATCATTGCAAAGAAGAATCTAAAATAAATGGCTTTCATAGATTGTATAGCTCAATGATAAAGTCACATAAAAATCTGCACAAATGTGGTGGTCCTGAGCACACACATCTCACACATAACTGTTTATGTATTCAGCAGCACTAAAGACTGGCCTTCTGCTTTTGAATACTAACGATTACTAAAGGTTACGGCCAGCAATGATATACAAAAACATCTCTGACATGCTGATGATCGCTAGCCTACTCCTTCATTATCTTCTTTAGTATTATAAGTATTTAAAATACTCAAAGTAATTTATACTTTTAAAGACTACTACTAAATAATTTCAATTTCTATTAAGTAGTTTAATTAAGTACTTTAATTAAGTGCACTGCTACAGTGTGATAAATATATTTCAAACAAACATACTTTTTTATGCTTAGCAGACAGGAACACTTAAAGAGCTGTGGCCAGAATGTAACAGTGCTAATACAAACTCAGCAGCAAGCTGAAACTTACACATAAAGTAAAATCTTTATAATATTGCATATAGAGTATATTTAGGAAATACTATACACACATGTAGGTAGCAACATATCTCACCAAACATATCTCACATTTCCTGTGAGGATAATCACTTCAGTAGAAGTCCATGTAAAAATGTCTTTGTCACACCAAAGAGACGTGTCATTAACCACCCAGCCAAAACTGAATGATTAAAAGAACTGCCAAGTATATAAAATTAGGTTTCACAAATGGGCTGTATTCTCTGCTCCAGAATGGTGAGGGCATGTCCGCTGAAGGTGCTGAAACCACGGCTAGTCTTGGAAAATGTGCAGCGCCTATGAAGTACCAAATACGGTATACTGCTACATCCTGAAAAGTGGATGAATGGTCTAGTAATTTCAAAAATCAATCTTGTTTCTCTCAGTCTGCAACAGAATGGTATTTTTTTCCCCATTTATGCAAGTTATGAAGTCAGTTACCTACCTACCTGATGTCAGTGTCACCTTCTGAGGCCAATATAACATGCACTAAATACAAAAAGGATGAAAAACAGTTCAACACTCTAACGCCACAATTCAGTGCTACATAGTTCACATATTTTTAGCAGTCATTTTCTAACACGTGTGATGTGTACATGATTAGAAACAAATCCTTACACTGTCTTTAAGAAGAGTGAAACATTAAAGACACTCTACTGAGTAAAACTTATACCAGGGCTCATATCAAAGTGTTCTTAAAGGAACCAGACTATAAAAGTCAGTAGTAAAACTTACACACTCCTCAGCTTTTAATATAAGATAATAGCTCTTGCATGGTTGGCGCACGCAGATATAATTTATGATGGCATATCTATTCAAAATGACTCCAGAACATCATTTTCTGGCATATAAAAAAGTCAAAAGGAAAACTTTTTTCTTTCAAGCCAACTTGAAATTGAGACTGAAAGAACAAACAGCATTTATTTATGTGAGCAGTACCTGTAGCCTTAGTCTCAGAGGACACAGGATGCATTTTGAGGCCCCTCTCTCTGAAGAGTATCTGGGAAAACACATACTGTATAAGAAACCCCAGACAAATTACGCATTCTAATGCTATTATGCAGCACATCAATGAATATAAAAATACATGTGAACACAGCTCAGCACTTTCTTGCAGGAAAAATCAATGACAAGGCTTTCTTTTCCACCCACTGTATCAATGATGCCAACACTGAGCTTCATTCAAGAAAGAACAAAGTGCACAAACCTTAGCATATTGAGAGCACTTCTTTTTGGCCTTGAAGGAGTTCTCTTGATGTCCAGAACCAAAGATTGGCCTTTAATCCATTGTGATTATGTGAGACAGAGTCATAATAACAAAGTGCTCTTTAGATCCTACTTATTCTTGGAAATCTTCTTTCTGCATGGCTTCTGCATTGACTCACAGCCCACCAGGAGTGACAGGGGTTATCACAATCTTCACTGAGTCTGTTCAATTATTAATATCTGCTTGACAAAGGCTAAGATGTATGCACACACACACACACACACACACTTCAATATTTCTACTTACTTAGAATAAAACCCAACCAACCTTTCATTAGTGACTATGCCTCTACAAGATTGCATGGCCTGGGTCACTTGATTGAAAAATATAATTAGGTGACCCTCCCCATCCCTCTTTCTTCCTCTCTTTTAGATGTATTGATATCAGGACACTGTTGATCCTGGTCTGAAACTGGGATACTGCTTATAAAAATAAAATAAAATAAAATAAAATATACACTAATTATAATTGATATAATATTTATTTATAACTAATAATAATATATACTGATTTCCTGGAGAGCTGCTGTGCCTGTCAAACACTGAAACACTTCGCATGTGTGATATGGAAAATGAATCTAGCTCAACCAACTTTGTTGATTTTCACATGATTCACATGCAAAATTCATTTATTCATTAATTTTTATATGATTTATTTATTTTCGCCAGTATGTTTTTACAGTTTTTTTTTCTTTACACATGCTATATATTTTTCCACATATTCATTCTTTCACTGGCATGGTGATGCAGTGAACAGTATTGACGACTCATAGCTCCAGGGTCCTGATTTTGATCCTTAGCACAGGTTACACCCCCCACCCCCCCATGCCTGTCTTTCCTCTGGGTTTTCTGGTGTCCTCCTGCCTACATTAGGCTACTGTATTACCCAGTGTTCACAAATCCACCCCGATCAGGATAAAGTAATTTCTGTAGACAATGCATAATGATTAACTTGTTCACATGTTCACCTGGTCTCAGTTATTATATAAACTGACCAAAAGTATGTGGACACCCAACCAGCCATACCCATATGTGCTTGTTGAAAATCTCAGTCCAGGTTTGTCCTCTCTTTATGGCTACAACAGCCATCTTCTGGGAAGGGTTTTCACTACATTGTGGAAAGTAGCTGTGAATGAGGCAACCTGGTACACAGGTTTCCAGTTTAGTGGGGATGAGGTCAGGGCTGTGGGCAGGTAACTCAATTCTTACACTCCAGAATTGGCAAACCATTTTTTCATGGACCCCTGCTTTGTGCACAGTGGCATTGACATGCTGGAACATGTTTGGGCTAGGCCTCTTAATTCCAGTAAAGTGATTTTTTAAAGCTATAGTAAAAAAAGACATTGTATGCAACTTTGTGTATCAGGTTGGTCACAGCCCACATATGTGCAGAATGGTCAGGTATTCATATATTTTTCACTATAGAGTATATTATTCATGATATATTTACATGACTTCATAACTACAATTTTAGGGCATGACACAGGGAACTTTCATATGTTTCACAAATATTTTTTTCACACATAAGACACACTGTATCAATGTGCATAACATGTTACTACAGTAATAGTTTTTTTTTTTTTTTCAGAAGGCCACATAAGCAACTTATATACAGTGAATTTACAGTATATACAGTATTAAAGACAAGCATTGTCTAAATAGAGTTAGTCTTTTTTTGTTTTGTAGGGTACACTGGAGTCATGAACAGCATTCCCCCAGCTGGTGTCTTAATGATGCAGATGATGATGATGATGATGATGATGATGATGATGATGATGATGTTAGAGCTCTGGATCACATGACACACCAAAGTCTTTCACAGGTGTTTAGCTGGGTTATGATCTGTTCATTTTGAAGGCCACACAGACACACATTTGTCTTGCTATACTTGTGAGGACTTTCCACTGGCATAATTATTACTGCAACTTATTAACGCTAACCCAAACCGTAATCCTAATGTTAAACTCAGTAATGAAAAAGCTGCTTTTTAGCTCTTTTATTTATTTATTTATTTTTGTTTAATACTACAACAACAATAACAAAAAAACACTTTCCTTATGGGGACCAGCAACATGTCCACCACAAAGTCAAATATATCAGACATTCCTGTCCTTGGGGGTCCCCATAAATATATAAAAACATCTCTCTCTCTCTCTCTCTCTGACACACACACACACACACACAAACACACACACATTCATTCACACCTAGTGGTAAGTTAGTCACCAATCCACCTACCAGCATGACTAAAAATAAATAAATGAATAATAAAAAATGTAACACTGAAAACAAACTAAAAACTGAAAGACAAAATGGAGCCTTTCTTTTAAGGAATGTCATGACTCTTTTTCTCCCCAAAAAAGTACAGTACAACTGGACTGAAAACTGGGACCATTTCAGTGGTGAGAGAGAGTGAGAGAGAGAGAGAGAGAGAGAGAGAGAGAGATTGCAAGCAATGTGGCTGTGAATGTGACAGAGTGCCCTCACACAGTTTGTCTTTCCAACAGGTGCAATGAGGCAGCATGAACAATCTGAACCACTGATATCTGCAGACCCGTGATTTGACAGGTCAGAGCAAGAGCCAAAAAAAAAGGATAAAAGAAAGAAAATTCATGACTTCCTTCTCTCTGAGGTCTGATTGGTGGTCTCTGCTGGGCAAAGAGATCTCTTTTGAGACGAATGGCCTGCTGGGAAGTGGATGATTGGCTCTGTGTAATAGATTGTCAGGGAACTAAATGCATCCGTTTTGCATGTGAATAATCACCTGTCAAACAGCCCTATTAAAAAGGTTAGAGCCATCTTCTCTTATCGAGGGGACTGAGCAGTTGACTGCCGGAATATGCAGAATGATTCAAATACTCCTTTTCAGTCTGACATTTTACACACACACACACACACACACACACACACACACACACACACACACACACACACACACACAGCCCACACCTGCTGCATTTAATAGTATGGTTTTGTTCAATGACAACAGCTCTCATAACAAAAGAGAATGCATTATCTAACTGTATTCACATTTCCTTCTCCATTTCTCACACTAGTGTTATTCTCGCTGGAACCTCAGTCTAATCAGTAAACGACTGTTCACTTCTCCAAATATGCCACTGCTCATGACTTATGCATGCCTACTCGGGGGTTATGATGCGAATAAATCTAAGTGTTGTCAGGCACTGAGGCATAACATAAATTAAAAATGAACTTAACCAGTGGCATGGGCAATTTATTTATCATGAAGGTGTGTGGAAGAATTCTCAAACATTGGCAGTGCATATGTTCAAATCTCTTTCTCAGGTGCAAACAATGTTCCCCTGAGATTTCCCTTTTTCTCAAGGGACAAGGATTTTTAGTTTATCAGCAAGTATATGAAAAAAACAAGCTTTAGATTCTTTGTATAAAACAGATAAATAATAAAATATTGTTTCATTTGTGGTCTTGGAGATGGCAAATGCTAGTTACATTTATAACTGTGGGAATATCAGCTGGCTCACTGTGCATGTTTCAACGAATTCAAACAGTGACCATGTGATGCAGTACACTGAAGTACCAGAAAAACTGGTAGATCAGTTAATACTTGGTCAGTCCCTCATGGGATCTTGGAGGGAATGTATCACAGTTCTCATGCTGACACTTATTGAGGCCCCCAGCATTGAATTCCTTCCCGATGTTACTTGAGGCAGTGTTTCACATCGATTCTTGCCAGCCAATGCTGGTCACCTTCACCCAGAGTCTTTTTTTTATGGCCACGCTGCAGTTGCAAGTTCGAGGTTTCTGTAATCACGGTACACCCTTGAAATGCTCAGACATGAAATCCAAACTTTGCTTCTACCTCCAAAATCTCATGAGCTCCAACTATTAAACTCTCGCAAAATCGTGATAACTTGCCATTCTCACTGCGAAAACATCTCTGTGGAACCTTCCATAGATATCTGTCAATTTATATACACACTGGCAGATGCAAACAATGATGTGCATGCATTTTGCATAGGCTACAGTCCCAATTTTCCTTGTACTTCAGTGTATTCATAATAAATACCATGACATTTGTGCTGAGGAGTGTTTGTGAGAAGACACAATTTCAGACACAATAGCTGGCTCAAAAACAATGCAACCATTTGCTTACAGTAATTTAATAGAACCAACAGAACACACAAATACAAAACGCAACACCACATGGGGTCGTTAGATATGAACATGGGGAGGTTAGGTGGCAACTGTCTCTGCACATTGGGAGTCCCTATGACATTGCTCTCCGCAAACCCGAAAGTAGTGGCCAACTCAACAATACCTTACCATCCTTGTAGAGTCATCTTTGCCTGGAACATTCTTAGCAAGTTCCTACCAGACAGGCAATCCTGGAAGTCATCTGACCATAGAATCACAGTAACATGTGCAACTAATGTTGTATTTCATTTATCCTAACCACATATGCCAGCCGATCCATCTGGGACTGACTGGAAATGTGTGGCTCAGCATAACCTGGAGAAAGTGCATGGTGATGCTTAGGTAGCACACCAATCATTCAGGCATTATCTGTACCGCTTATTCCCAGTTACGGGGTCATGGGGGAGCCGGTGCCCAGCCGGCAACTCTGAGCGCAAGGG
>JAOTRJ010000038.1:19101449-19113431 GCA_028564905.1 Leptodoras praelongus | reverse complement strand
GTCTTGCTCAGCAGGGTTTCGGTCTGTTACTCTAGGATTCTGTAAAGCTGCTTTGAGACAATGTATATTGTAAAAAAAAAGCACTGTATAAATAAATTTTAATTGAATTGAAATACCAACAAATTTAGAAATTGATGCCTGGAACACACTCAAAACAAGTTGGGACAGAGGCATGCTTACCCCTGGGTCACATTTACAACTGTAACGGAATTGAAGATACTAATTGTTGCAGTTTTGCAGGTGGAATTTTTGCCCATTCTTGCTGTACACAAGACCTGAGCTGCTCAACAGTCTGTGGACACAGAGTGTGTTGTCTGATTCTCCTCTTCATGATGCGCCATACATTTTCAATAGGAGACAGATCTGGAATGCAGGCAGGCCAGTCATGCGCATGCACTCTCTGTCTACAAAGCCACGCTGTTATAGCTCATCCAGAATGAGGCCTGGCATTGTCCTGGGAAAAGATGTCATCTTGACAGCAGTGCATGTCTCTCCATAAGCCTCTGCCTCAATGGTACCTTCACATATATCACCCAGATCACCCATGCCCTGGACACTGATGCACCCCATACCATCACATATTGCAGGTTTTTGCTCATGGGTAACGGTCTGGATGGACTTTTTCATGTTTGGCACATAGAATCCAAAACCCAGAAAACAAGCTGAACCATGGACTCAACTGACCACAGAAAGTTTCCACATTCTTTCGGTCCATCTCAGATGACTTCAGGCCCAGAGAATTCGTCAGTTTTTCTGCACAAAATTGAAGTGCTCCTGTCATGCTTCAAGGTAGCATGATGGTTTCTCAAACAATACCGCCTGAGGGCTCAACAGTCATCCACATTCAGCAGCAGTTTCTACCCTTAGCCTTTAAGCACCAAGATTTCCCCTGACTCCCTGAATCCTTTCATGATATTATGAACTATAGATGGTGACAGACCTAAATTCTTTGTAATCTTGTACTGAGAAACATTGTACTTGAACTGACTGACAATTCTCTCACAAAATTCGGCACAAAGTGGTGAACCACGACCCAACCTTGTCTGCAAAGACCAGTGGATGCTCCTCTTATACATTTGATGATCTTACCTGTTACCAGTTAAACCATTAATTGTGGAACCTTGTATTACTTGTCTTATTTTGCCTCTTTCCCAACTTTTTGAGCCTGTTGCAAGCATCAATTTCTAAATTTGTTCATATTTAACAAATAGATTTTGTTTCGTCATTGCAAACACTGACAATCTTTTCTTTGTCATTTTATCTGTTAAACAAAGGTTCAAGTGAATTAACAAATTATAGATACTATTTTTATTGCTTTTTTTATGTATAAGAAACAGTAGGATGAGAAACAGTAGGATAAGAAACAGTGGGGTTTGTATAAGAAACAGTGGAGGGAATGCTCATGGTATGCCATTACTCAGTGTCATGAATTGAGATGGATGATAATCATTGCTGCGAAAAGGGGTTCTTATTGCTGCACATATTGTTCTGCTTATACTGCATAGTCTGTAGGAAAAAGCTAAGCATTTGACACACAAGGAAAAGCACAGAAAATAAATAAAATTGCATATGAAATAAAATCCAATACAAAATAAAGAGACTGCATGCTCACTCTCTGTCTTCTTCACTACCTGCTCAATTTTTTTATGCTGATTTATAGTACAATGGTCCAAGGCTACCTGCTTGCTGCCACAAAACTCATTGATTTCATTCTGGAAAGCTTACAAAAATGTCAAGATGTAAGACCAAGCCATATGAAAATGCTGAAACCCATCATGCAGTTCTTGTTTCCAAAAAATGCTAGGATTTTGCTCATTGTAGGGTGGCTATGCTGAGTATAAAGCCAGTGTGATAATGGGCTATTGTGAACTATTGAACTATTGTGAGCTGCTGAAGTCATTTCTGACATGAGGGGGGAACAATGTGCCTGAAGAAAATACATGACCACACAATAAACCAGGCCAGGAGAGGGATGATAACATTGAGTGCCATGTCACATTAGAATTACCAATGGCAGCAGACAAAAAGTAAGAGGAGCGCAATAAAAATTGCCCTCAAGCTGTATATAAGTGTCCATTTGACTGTGTGCACACATGCAGGATTAGGACACTCTAATGCCCCAGACTAAGGCATAAAGATTTCCTCATGCCTCAGAATTCTGGATACAGAAGGTATGGATTCATTTTCTATAACACCACAGCTGATGGTAGATTTGCCTGAAAAAAATGGATAGTTCAATGATAATGCACTCATTCTAACATGTTACACATAATACACATCATTTAAAGCTTATAATATCTAAATAAATAAATCTATATAATCATTGTTATAGGGTTTCTGTTAGGAGCATTTATGGAAAGAGTGCCAGTAGGTTTTCCATCACAGAAGAGTCTTCAGGGCAGGAGGATATGCTTTATGGGTTTTTTTGGTAACATGGAAAGCTTACAGAGAAAAAAAAGTGAATGAAAGTATGTAGCTGCTTAATGTAAGTCAGATGTCTTTTTTATGGTATTTTCCATCTCACCTGCAATTCCTTCCTGCCCCACTAGGTTGAAAATGCAAATTGAATACTGATGAAAGCTACACTATACAGCCAAAAGTTTGGGTACAACTGACAGTGACACCCATATCTGGGCCTTCTCCAGATTGTTGCCACAAGACTAGAAGCACACAATTGTCAAGAATCTTAACCTTCGCCAAGGTTGAAGTGGCGAAGAAGAAATTGACAGAACCTGATCTCAATCCCACCAAACACTTTTGGGATGAAGTACTCCATCCCGGTATGACTGCACTCCAGGTCACCTTGCTCAATATCGGTCCATGATCTCACCAATGCCTTTGTGGCTAAATTCCCACAGCCATGCTCCAAAGTTTAATAACAGAAAAGAAAGGACTGGGGCTGCCAAGTGGCGCAGCAACAACGTGTTCGCCCTATCATCCGGAGATCGCTAGTTCGAATCCAGGTGATGCTATAGCTGCCCATAGCCGGGAGCTCAGAGAGCAAGATTGGCCATGCTCTCAGGGTAGGAGGGGCAGCATACGTTCTCCCTCAGCGCAACACTGTCCAATCACGGGTGTCTGTGAGCTCATGCATACAAGAGGTGGGCGGGAGCGCTCTCCTCCAAGCGCGCTGCACCGCTCACGAAAGTTGCATGGGTAGCAGCGACTTGCGTCACGTGTTTCGGAGGAAGCATGCGATGGCTTCGCCCTCCCTGACTGGCAGCTCGTCGTGTTACAAGGGGGGAAGCACTGATGGGTGGGAATTGGAGATGACTAAATTAGGGAGAAAAATCGGGAAAAAAAAAAATAATAATAAAAAAGGACTAAATCTGGAATGGGATGTTCAAAAAGCAGATATGGGCATGATGATCAGATGTCTACAAACTTTTGGCCATATAGTGCACAGTCAAAAAGGTTTCATTTCTTAATATATTAAATCTTAGAATTGTTGGCAAATAACTGTGCTATAAGAAGCATAACATTTTATAGGAATTAAAAATAATCCACCCTGAAACAAATTATTTTCCTATAACAGCAAAGACCCTCATTACATCACTTTCTCAGCCGGCTTTAAGAGACAGTCAGAATTCCTTTGCAGCTCACTTACTTAACGTTCCTTAAATGATAGCTAAAAAAAACTTCTAAATCCCCTCAGGACTCCATGAAACTACTTCCTTTTTAAAGGAACCTTAATTCATCATCTACAGACAAAAAAATCTAAAATGTTCAGCATGCCAATTTATAAACACAGCCACTAAAATCAGGCCTAAAGGATGCTTTTTTTCTGTTACACATTACCCCCAATCCATCACATCAGAAGCCATTTTTTTTGTCTGTCCTTCAAGAGATCCAATCATCTGTATGTTAGTGAACCCCAGAGGAGACTGGCTGATTGGTTTGTCGAACATCTTCCTACCATGAGAAAGGATTTCTTCCTTCCAGTGGTGAGAGACTTCAATAGTGAGGGGAAAAGCATTAATGAGATCATTAATGAGATAAAAACACCTCTGATCTTTTGAAACTTCTACAGTTTCAGAAGCACTTTTCTTAAAAATGTTCTTACATTTTTTTTCTTATTTCTTTACATTATCTAAAAGGTGCTGTTTCTTTGGAAACTATGGTGCAGTTATTACTAAGGCTGCCTGCAGACGATCAGCTGCAAACCCGCTTTGTGATGGTGAAGCCATTGTTTCCCTATGGAGAGAGAGTGGCGCTGCTTTGTTTACAGGATTCGGATTTGATGCCTCAGCACTGCACACAAAGTTCACCAAGAAAATGAACTCTCATATGTCATGTAGTAAAGAGTTTTCATCCATTTTCTCCAAAGAACAACCAAAAGCCAGAATCCTTGTTTGCTTATACAGTTGTCCTGATACTACATTTATTTACACTAAAGTATACGGTTTTAATCCCTGAGTTCTGTGCTTATTCTCATTATTTGAGCAATAACATGACAGCAGTATTATCATAGGAAAATAATCAGCGGCCCGTCACAAAGCAGAGTGGATTAAACAACACTTCTCAAGTATTCCTCTTATACCAAAGCTAATGTTTTCACTCATTAAAAAATAACACATCATACATTTTTAATGAACATTTAGATTTATTGGTTATGTTATAACAGCTATACAACATTAAGATAATAAAACAAAATGCTACTACTGGAGAATCTTTTCAGAAATGCTAAAGTGTCCTCCAGCATATAAACTATTCCACACAAGTGTCTGGTGTACTACTTCCTGTGCATCAATATACTGATGCTCTGTGATTTGCCTTGCTATAAAAATTAATGAACACCTTCCGAACAGCGAGAAATCAACAGCACTGTGATAAAAGGTGGTTATAGTGTACAGGCCTGTTGGGAAATTCCTGCTGGTGTTTTCTTTTGGACAGGGGCGAGCCATGAGTCAAGAAATATACCCTTAATGTAGACATACTGCATAATGGTGCATGATATGACCACCATAAAAGTGAGAGAAAGAGCAGTAATGAATTGAAATAAGCATAGCAAAACTCAAAATGGTTGCTTAAACAGTTCTTGAGATAGCGAACGTGTCATAAATGAGTTGCAGTGCCTCCTGTGGAAGAAATGTGGTGTACTTCTAAAGAATGTGCTAGTGATGAAATTGTGTGAAATTTTGTGAGGTTTGAGCCTTTAAATGACAAGATATTGGTTAGTGAATATATTATATTATTGCTATAAGGAGATACTAGATGGAGGTACTCCACAAATCTTACTGAGCTAGGGTAATGAGCTTCTTAGGAGCTCAAGTTCATCATTTTTGGCAAAACATGCTAAAACATGGCAAAACCATCTTCAGGTGTTTTATGGAGTCACATTGCTACATGTGTATTAATTCAAGCACCTAGCCATGCAGTCTGCCTTTACAAACATTTGTGAAAGAATGGGTCATTCCAAGGAGCTCACTGAATTTGAGTGTAGTACTGTAATAGGATACCACCATTGCAACAAGTCAGTTTGTGACATTTCTTCCCTCCTAGATATTCCACAACAATTTGGAGCAACTATGTAGGTGTGTCTACCAACAGAGTGGACTGTGAGTGAACACAGTGTTTATAAACTTCAGCAGCAAGGCAGTGTCTGATCCAGCACAACCCACACTAACACACCACCACCACATCAGGGTCACTGCAGTGCTGACAATCATCCACTACATAATAATACCTGCTCTGTGGTGGTCCTGTGGGGGTCCTGACCACTGAAGAACAGCATAAAAGGGGGCTAACAAAGTCTGCAGAAAAACAGATTGGACTACGGTGTCTATCTGTAAAACTACAAAGTGCACCAGTATGGCCATACACACACACACACACCAATAATAATTGGTATAATAATAATAATAATAATAATAATAATAATAATAATAATAATAATAATAATAACCAAACATACAAATGATCAATTTACAAAATGCAAAGTGAGTGAACAAAAGAAAAATCTAAATCCAATCAATATTTTGAGTTACTACCCTTTGCCTTCAAACCAGTTCTTGCAAGTACACTTGCACATAGTCAGGGGTTTTGTAAGATTATAGTCAGGTGAATGATTAAACAAATATACCAAACCGGTGCTAATGATCATCAATTTCACATGTAGATTGAAACCCAGTCATTAACTGAAATATAAACAGCTGTGTAGGAGCTTAAACCTGGGTGAGGAACAGACAAAACTCTGCTACCAAGGTGAGGCTGGGAAGACAGTTTCATGTCACAGGGTATACACCATGGCAATACAGAGCACAGTATCTACTGTCTGGAGAAGTCTGGCCAAAAGTGGTCTTCAGGGAAGAGTTCAGCCAGAAAAATATTCCTCCGACATGGAAACAAGGCTCTATACTGTGCACGAAAACATAGGAACTGGGGTACAGAAAAATGGACTCTGGACTGATGAGTCAAAATGTGAAATATGTGGCTGTAGCAGAAGGCAGTTGTCTGCCCAAGGGCTGGAGAGCGGTACAATAATGAGTGTCTGCAGGCAACAGTGAAGAATGGTGGAGGTTCCTTGCAAGTTTGGGGCTGCATTTCTACAAATGGAGTTAGAGATTTGGTCAGGATTAATGGTGTCTTCAATGCTGAGAATTACAGGCAGATACTTATCCATCATGCAGTACCACCAGGGAGGCATATGATTGGCCCCAAATTTATTCTGCAGCAGGATACTGACTCCAACCATACAGCCAATGTCATTGAGAATCATCTTCAGTCTCAAAAAGAACAAGAAGTCTCCACAGAGCACTGATCAACATCATCGAGTCTAGGATTGCATGAAAAGACAGAAGGACTTGAGGAAACCTACATCCACAGAAGAGCTGTGGTTAGTTCTCCAAGATGTTTGGAACATCCTACAAGCCAAGTTCCTTCAAAAACTGTGTGCAAATATACCTAGAAGAATTGAAGCTGTTTTGCAAAGGGTGGTCACACTAAATATTGATTGGATTTAGAATTCTCTTCTGTTCTTTCACTGCAATTTTGTTACTTGATGACAATAAACTATTAACACTTCCATTTTTGGAAGCATTCTTAGTTTACAGCATTTTTCACACCTGCCTAAAAACGTTTGCACAGTACTGAGTGTGTATATAGATAGATAGATAGATATATAAAGCAGGAAACAATTACAATTTCTTTAGTGATTACTCACAGCAAAAAATATTAACTGCTATACTGGTAGGATGCAACCAACATGTGTATGTTTTCCACAAAACTTCATATAGCCAGTGCACAAAATTGCAGGTAGTTCATTTCTAATCTGCTCCTGTGCAATCAGTGGGCAAGAGAAATGAACACACTTGCTCGGTGGGATGCTTTTCTGCACCTGCTCGATTCGAGGGATTTGCAGGGACTCTGATATAGATTTAATTGCATTTTGCCAGCCATTCAAGCAAAAAAGAGCAAGAGGAATTGCTGTCTACATCTACACTAAAAAGGAGGAGAGACCAAAAATGGAGGGCAAAAACAAATAAAAAATAAATAAATAAATAACCCACACCACCAGATGAAGCAAATCCTGCTGATGCATAGTGTTAAAGAGAGTGAAGAGGCTATTGATGGAGCATGAATGCCTGTGTGCATTTTTCTATGAAAGAAAAAGAGAATAAGCAGACATAAACTAAAAAAATTAAGTTCTGAGAAAGAGAAAGGGAAGACAAGCAAAAGAAAGATACTGTAAATGTGAATAAATGGGGGGAGAGAGAGAGAGAGAGAGAGAGAAATATCATATTAGGTTTATAACAGCTTTCAGCAGAGAATATACGTTGCATCACAGCAGCCCAGGGCTCTGTGAGAGATCAGATCAGTTTTGAGTTAACGCTTCTTATATAACAGTTAGTTCCGCTCAGATAAGTTGATTGGACAAAAGGTGTTCCAAGAGTTAAGAGAGTTTATATTTAGTATAACTGCAGTGGGACATTCAGTGTATGCATCACTCCACTTCCCTACATAACAATTCCACTTCCTCGTTTGAAATGGTTAGTATGGTCTTGTTATGACATCATGAGCAGGCATGGCAAGTCGTATATTTCCAGCAAAATAAGTTTTGACTTAAAATATGAAAACTTTTCAGGTAAAAATGGAAAGGAAGAAAAGACATTTGTTTGTCGAATATAGACTCACTCTTGTGCTATAAAGTGAGTATAGCTTCTCTGGGATCTCCACTAGTGGAGCAAATATAAACAGAACATTCGGCTGTACTGTGTTCAAAATATTGCTAACTCAATATTAATTTCTTGCTCATAGAACTTGTATAAAAGCATCATCACGCTTGTGCAAACTTGCTTAATTCTCTATAAATCCATTAGTCCAATAATGCAGCAAGCCTGACAAATAAATATTAACTGGCATTTATGCTGATCCTGTTAAAAAAAAGGATGAAGACAAATTTAAGGCAAATTTTAAATCGGTGCAGGGTACATGGACAGGTCACTTTTTTGTAAAGCGTTCTTAACATATGTAAGGGTTCTTAAAAAAATCTGCAATTTGTGGAGAATTCTTAACATGAAATGATATAAACTATAGCTGCCTGTAGCCGGGAGCTCAGAGAGCAAGATTGGCCATGCTCTCAGGGTGGGAGGGGCAGCATACGTTCTCCCCCCATGTCAATCAGCACGACACTGTCCAATCACGGGCATCTGTGAGCTCATGCATACAAGAGGTGGGCGGGAGCGCTTTCCTCCGAGTGTGTTACACCGCTCCCGAAAGTTTCAGCAGCTCGAAAAGAGGCGGCAGCTTGTGTCACGTTGTTTCAGAGGAAGCACGTGATGGCTTCGCCCTCCCTGACTGGCAGTGCGTCGTGTGACAAGGGGGGGAAACACTGATGGGTGGGAATTGGAGACGACTAAATTAGGGAGAAAAATCCAAAAAAATAAAAAATAAATAATAATAAATAAATAAATAAATAAATAAATAAATAATAAAGAAACATTGCTTTTTTTGTGATCACGTACTGTATTTTTAGAAAGTGCTTTGTACTCTGGCATGTGGAGAATCATCTGGAAAATCAATGTAGCCTCTTTTTTTCCAATATCTATAACAAAACCTTGAGTATCAGCCATCAAAATATTTGTTTCCCTTATGACATAGATATACAGTATATATAGAAAACATGATATTTGTTTATCCAGTTAAACTCTTTCACACAAAAATCACGTACATCATAAATGTACTTATCTGAGCATTGCATCAGATCAGTGCTGTTTCAACTTACACTGCAGTATTTTAGCTAAAGTACAGCAAAAACTCTAAAGAACTACAGAGCTGACACTGTAAAACCCATACACATCACATATCAAATACACCAATTATTATTATTATTTCTCATTAAAATATTAGAGAAAAAATATTCTTAAATGAAGGTGAGCATGTCGACCCCTGCTCTATATCATGTTCCCTTCTAGTCACTATAACGGCTTGATTTAGCCCACCAATGAAGACCTGCTGCAAGAGATTTCTCGGTCATGGCACCCAAAAGGTGGAGTGAATCTCTGGAAAGCATTTCTGAAAGCCATCCTGGATAAGGGTGTGTACTAGATGCTAAGAGTAAAAGCACAAATAAACCCAACTATATCCAACATTTGGGCAGCATTATGAATCAGCATACTGAAGGAATTATCTACTCAAGCAGCCAAAATGAGACAAGGCCCTGTTTGCATATCCCAAGTTTCCTCTTCTGACAGACCATTCTTGTTAATGCCAAGGCTGAAGATGACAGAGGGGAGAGGCTCCTCCTTTTCCACAGCAAAATGTACACAGCTTTTGAGAGCAGGCCATCTGAACTGAGCAGAAGCACACACATCAGACTATATCCAAGCTCTCCCCAAGCTCTCCCCAAGCAAACCACACGTATTATGGTGAACTTTCAAAAACAGAGGAAAAAAAACACAGCCCCTGGGGCAAGGACGAAGCCTTGCTTCTTCAAAGCTAGACAGTCATTCAGATACCTTCTGAGGACATGAGTTGATAAAAAAAAACAACTTTATATATTTTTTTTATTTACTCCATAGAAAGCCACAGTAGAGTATCAATAACACCAGAGTATCAACACACCAGAGTATTAATAAACTCAGCTAAAAGTTGAAGTTAAATGAAATGTGAGCTTACAGGCTAGCACTCAAAGTCAACACAGCTCTTCACAGCTCTAATGATATCGGCTGGCTCATTTTACAAGGATAATATTTTTTTTTCTGTTTTAAATTAGACTATATATATAATTTCATACTACAAAGTTATACTGTAAGTTATCTACAGTATTAAAAGGGCCTGATTTTATACTTCAATGCTACTCAACGTTGCAGACTTCAGGGAAAAAGGATTAATTTATAATTGGCAAGAAATAAGTAATAATATCTAAGTTCCATCTTTATCTACCTGTCCAGAGTACTTAGTCCATAGGACTACTAATGTTTTTCACAGCTATGAGGATACCAGTGTCCACAAAGGAAAAACAGAAGTCTTTGACACCATATTGTTTTTAGATAACGCTTGTTATTGATGTTTTTTTTTTAGTTCTGCATTATTAAGTCAGTATAAAAAGATTTTATATTTCCAAAGTTTACTTTTCCAACAAGAAAAATGTTTGATGAAGGCTGCTGGGATTCGCATGCAAAAAAAGAAGTAAGTATGACAGTCAAAGTCTGCAGATGAGCTGTGGAAGATTCTCCAAAACGCTCAGCAAACCTTAAAACTCAAAACTCAGCAGCCTTCATTATGTTTTTTGTCTGAGATATACTCTGTAATGTAATTTTTTTTTTTGGGAAAGTAAACTTTGGAAATATAAATATAGCTTTTTTTACTGACTCAATAATGCAGAACTAAAAAAAAAAACATCAATAACAAAAGTTACCTAAAAACAATAGGGTGCATAAGACTTCATCACAGTACTGTTCATGTTCATGGACATTTGTATGTATACTTTTGAGGAAGTGGGGGCATGTGTGCATGTGTGTATCTTTGAGTCCTGAGAATAAAACCGCTGAAAAGCAACAGGTACTGTTTGATAAAATGAATTCCCCTTGCGTTGAGTTTCTCAAGCCTGCCTCCAGACTCCTCATTACCCTTAAAAAGAGCTACAATATTGCTGAACATTTTATAGCATAGGCTGCTATAGCAATGTTACAAATATTCTGTAAATCCTCTATGGGCAGACTATCCAAATAAAGTGTTCCCAAATATGGGCACATGAAGCAAGTTAGTAATACAGCATTAATGGGGGTCATGACACCAAAAAAATGTGTAGACATATAGAAGGAGGCTTATGGTTGAGTAGTAAAGGCCATGAGGGAGGTGATTTTTCAGGATACTGCAACCCTGTCAGCAGATGACTGAGATGACCGACAGAGTCATTTGTCCACAGGGAAAGAACACAAGGATTGTCAGTGTTTTCATTGGAACCATTATTTGTCTTGCAGGAGAAAGCCATCTCAAATGTCCAAATTTTCTGTTCCTTTATTGGATTAGGTAAGCATTCTATGAAGACGTGAACCTGAATACAAATGGATTCTGTCCTTTTCTCTTCCTTGCCTGTTAAATGAGCATATTCCCTCTTTGTAGACTTGAGTAATTATACCTCTCATCTGTGCTACATCAAACAAGCTGGTACATCAAGAGGAAGCCTTTATAATGGTCTCCCATTTTTTAGCAGGAGATGGATGGAGAAAGAAAGAGAGAGAGAGAGAGAGAGAGAGAGAGGAAGAGAGGGAGGCAGAAGAAGAAGGGGAGAGAGAGAGAGAGATTTATAAATTTATTCTTCCCTCAAAATAACTCGATATACAGCCATTAATGTCTAAACCACCGGCAAAAGTGAGTACACCCCTAAGAGACTACACCCCTAAATGTCCAAATTGAGCACATTTTCCCTCCAAAATGTCATGTGACTCGTTAGTGTTACTAGGTCTCAGGTGTGCATTGGGAGCAGGTGTGTTCAAATTTGTAGTACAGCTCTCACACTCTCTCATACTGGTCACTGAA
>JAOTRJ010000038.1:18932552-18942672 GCA_028564905.1 Leptodoras praelongus | reverse complement strand
AACCCACCCCCAAAATATAAAGTGGAAAATATAAATGCAGACTGTGTGCGCTAAGAAGGTACAGTGACCAGCACAGATGGCAGTCATAGTGGGGAAATGTGTGTGCCTGGCTTAGTGTAACACACACATACATATGCACACAAGTTCAGAGAGCTGTTAAAAGGGAGCAGATGTTTGTGCATGTGTGTGTGTTTATGTAGCAATGATTGTGTGCACTAATTTGTATGTGTGTGTGTGTGTGTGTGTGTGTGTATTTGAGTCAGAAGTAAACACCTTCATCTGGTCAGCAGCCCCTGTGAGATATAGCACCGGGTCATTAATTTCCATGGAGCTTTGCCTGTAAGAAGAGCAGTGATGTTTTATACATGTGGTGGAGCTGAACTCTGCAGCAACATCTATAAAGGACAAACATTTAAAGTAATACAAAGCAATCACAAGGCAATTATACAGCTACAGCCTTACAAAAAAACTTGCTGAATTAAAGATTTGGGCATGTAATGGACTGTCTCTATTCAGCCTTTAAAGATGAGTTGCGAAAGAATTTAACTGTGTTATTGGAGATAACTGTTACTGCTAGTAACATCTTGCATGCAAGTCACCAATAGTGATATTAACAGACGTTAAGCCATAAAAATATCCCTGGATGTTACTCTTACAATATCACCAGTACTACAGTGAGGTGTTTTGCCATTTTAGCTGATTTGAAATTGTTTTTCTTATTAAGAAGCAGCAGTTAGCTCACAAGTGGCACAACGGAAAAGTGTTCTCCCTATTATCCGGAGATTGCGATCTCAATCTCAATAATGCCATAGCCATTAGTGACTGGGAGTCCAGAGAGCAAATTAGCCACACTTTCAGGGAGGGTGACTTACTTTCTCTCCCATATCAATCACAGTGACCCTACACAGCCATGACCAATTTTGCTGTGTTATAAGTGATCAATTATCATAAATAACTAATTTGTTAAATAAACTAATCATGTTTTTCTTGTAAAATCTAAATGCTAGTACAGCTTACAACCTACAATCATTGTGTGTACCTTATAATCTAAATTTTAATTTACAATTTATGTTCAAGGAAGTTTGGATTACAAACTACAACAACTACCAGATACACAAAAATCAAAGACAAAATGTACATTTATTTCATTAATTCCATCACAAAACACTGATTTTTTTCATTTTTAGATGAATTCTTTTTAACCAGCTAATACTGTATTCACTGAGATACACATGCATTAGTGGGAACACAAACTCTGACATGCACACAGTCACACACTCACTAGTGCATCTGTTTGTTTGTTTGTGTGATGAGGTTATTCGAGAGAGGACTTGATTTCATACTTTCAGTGACTTCTCAATTTAAAACTATTCTTTTCAAACATTTATTACTTTTGGGTCAAATTGACCCTAGGACATTATAAGTGTGAGCATTTTAATTATTCTTGTTTTTTTTTCCAAAGAAAATCAGCCAAGGCTACCAAGTTTCAAAGAGAAAGTTTTATTTTTTTTAAATATGAAAAACAGGTCAGTTTGACCTGAGGTATGCACAAGGGTTATGGTCAGAATGACATTCTCAAAAGCAAGTAAGCCATTTCCTGAATATGTTATCCTCTAAAACATTACAATTATGTGAAACTTTACAACTGTTCTGTATTGATGGAACTTTTTGAAAGTAGCTCTAAATGTGATGGGGTTTAAATCTAGCATTTGATTCTACATCAACAGACTAAACAGACTGATTAATAAGGTAAAGCCATGCTATTATATCATGCCATTTGAATAACTGAGCCTCATCCATAGTACATTAAGGTCAGAATGACATCTTCATAATCCAGCAAGCCATCCCCTGAATTGGGTATCCTGTGAAACAGCTGTTTTGCAAAGATTTAAATCCAAGACAGGAGGTCGCAAAGACCTATCTAATTTGTGATAAGAAAAACAAGTGTTTTATATGGAGTGTCATTTCTCTCCACAGATCAGAGCAGACATGTCCCTCTGTTGTCTGTCCCTCCCATCCTCTCTCTCCTACCCCAGTCCCTCTACTTCCTGGTCTGGGGATGACTTGAACAGTAAATTAAATTAATGTAAGCCATTTTTCAATCATTTTTCATTTCTCCAAAATGATTAAAGCTGATGTAAGGAGTTCATTAAAACAGAAAACATTAGACTCATTAAAAAGCCATTAAAACTATTGTGGCACCATGATTTATCAGTGGGCCAGGAGAGAAAGTGACTCTGGTGCTGGGAATGAGAGATGGGATGAAAAGGGAAGGATGAGCTGTTTCCAAGATAGAGGACCCCAATTTGTGCCCGCTAATTTGGATTGGCAGGGAATCCTGGCCTCGTCCATTGCTCCTGCTCCATCGATGCTCATGTATGGTGTGTGTGTGTGAGATGGTTGTTGTTGGAGGCTTGCATCAGGCATGAATCATTTTGGAGGAGCTGAGCTGAATGAGCTATGAACCTTACCACCTGATCCAAGATCAGTACCTGGTGTCTGTGTATATTAATGCGATCACTTTGCCTCTCATTTGGCCCATGCTGGGCTCTAGGTCTGTTAGCAACCCATGATGAGGGGTTTTATTGCCCATTATGATTGAATCAGCACCTCTGCATGCTCAGCACCTTATCCTCCTTGCCATCCACCAACAGCATTTCCTGCATTAAATGTCATAGGAGCCAATCTGTGGCTCAGAAAGGGGGTAGGTGCTGGGTCATTAGTCTTGCTGATGGGTTAGGTGAAATCAACTCCTTTTGCCTGCACAGGGCTTGCTACTGATGATGGCCTGCTCCCCAGCTGCGGTAGTCCCATCAACTCTAGCAAAATTTTCCATTTTGAGAAACACAGGTCTTAAGGGTTCGATTCAACTCCCAGGCCCAACATTGAACCCTCCCCTCCCCACACTGCCCCTGCATTTTAGTGCTCATCTGCTGCACAAATGACGCTTTCAAAGCTATATGATGCTGCAAGCAGTATTCACTGACTCCATACCTGCACACAATCAGAAAAAAAGAGGACATCATTTGTATCTTGGTTATTTCCTTCCTCAAAGGCAAGCTTTGGAAGTGTACTCTATGAGACTCTGGAAACTATATAAAAAGTGTCTATATATAAAAGTCAAACCTCTTTCAGAAAAAGGATATTAAGGGTACTAAACTGCACTACATTTACATCTATTGCATTTAGCTTATGCTCTTCTCCTTATAAAACTCACAAAAGTTCTTAGTTGTTAACTTGGAATATCCAAAGCTAGAGCTGGTAGACCTGAATTCAAGCTACTTTGACCTATGATAATACAATACCTAATAAAAATTACATGTAAAACAAAATCACAACCCCGAAGAATTCCTGAATTACTACTATTGCTTGTCACTCGGATGGTACCCCCAAGAAAATATATTTTTTACCCTCAGTTATGTTCACACAAACATGAAGGGTGCAGAGAAGGTATTTTCTTAGAGACAATTTTATTGTGATTGTGTGTGTAACTGGGTTGTTAGAAAACTGAGAGCAATTGAGTAAGCCATGATACAGCATCTATGGAGCAAGGTTAATTGTCATGTTCAGGGCCCTAAGAGTGGCATCTTTGCAGGGATGGAATTTGATAACATTCCACACAGATCTACAGAAAAGGACTGGACAAAATTATTGACACCTTTTCAAACTTGATTAGAAAATAATTGGATTTCAATCATATGATGATTCTTGTGACTTGTTGCAAGTAACCAGTGCTCGCAATATCACATCTTTTAATCCATTTAAATGGAGAAAATTTGACTCTTTTTGACTGTGACCATACTGAGCATGATGAAAAGCAAGAAGGACAAGTATTGTTGGAGTATGTGAGAACCAAAAACTCCAAAAGTATGGACATCTAAATCCATTTCCAGAAATCTTAATTTTCCTGTCTCCACTGTGTGCAATGCCAATAAGAAGGTTGCAGCCCACTGCGCTGTAGCTAACTTGATGGAACATTGCAACAAAGGATTGTTCAAACTGTGGCCAAAGACCCTCAATCAACTTCCAAAAAATTCAAGCTGACCTGTAGACACCAAGTACAACACTGTAAGGTGGTACTATATCCATCTGAATTAAATAGGATGCTATGGAAGTAGGACCCCACTGTTGACACATAAAGCCAAACTGGAGTTTGCCAGAACTTAACTGAGGAAGCCACAATCCTTCTGAGAAAGCCCTATGGATTGATGGGACCAAAATAGCTTTTCGATAAAGCACATTATTGTACCATTTACAGAAAATGAAAAGAGAACACTGTTCCTACAGTCAATGTTCAAAAATATTTTGGGGTTGTGTTGCTGCTTCTGGCACTAGATGCCTTGACTGTTTGCATGGCATCATGAAATCTGTACCAAAGAATTTTGGAGTGCAATGTAAAGCCCTTCCAGCAGGAAAATGGCCCAAAGCTTACTTCAAAAAGCGCACAAAAATGGTTTAAGACAAAGGGCTGGAGAGTTCTGAAGTGGCCAGCATGACTCCAGAGCTATAATCGTATAGAACACTTGGGAGTACAGAACAGCAGTTGGGAGAAGACACCCTTCAAATCTGAGAGACCTGGAGCAGCTGGCAAAAAAAGAGTGATCCACAGTTCCATTAGTTATTGTTGTCAATGATTGTGCTACCAAATGTTAAGAAGCAGATGGAAATAATTTTGTACAGTCCATTTCTGGAGTTCTTTGTGGAATTATACCAGATTTCTAAAATGTACACTATATTTACTTTCCAAACTAAACCTTTTTTTTGTTACTTTCCAACACTCCACCTCATACTTTACTGTCCTTTCTGCAGAAAAGCAAGTTTGCAACATAGAAGCGAGCTGCATCAATTATTCAGATATAACGTGACCTGAAAGCATATGCATATAATTGGTAATGCTGTTTTACCCTTTTTAGCAGGTGGGCCATTGCTTAGTGTGGGTCTGCACAGGGAAATGGGTATTTCAGAATGAGCCAGAGGGATACGTATTAACATGATCCTTTATACACGTATATTTATGTGATCTCTATGCCTATTTTCTGTTCTCTCCCTTTCCCTGAAGAACTAGCTGAGCATTATATATGTGCAGAGTAAAGTAAAAGCAGAACTTACATGGTTTCCTGACATGTTGTACAACCTGGAAAAATAAAAGGTGATTTCTTCTGCCATATTTATATTTACTATGCCAAAGGCATGCACAGACTTATCCTAGGTCTGCTGTGTAACAATATTGAGATTGTTACACTGGTGCTGAAACCCAGGAGCTGCTGGGAGTATGTGGTGCAGATGGAACATAGTCCTCTTGCCTCTATGATCTTGTCACTGAAGATTGGAGGTTACAAAAATGTGGCGCTAAATGGAACAGTATCTGGGAATCTGGAATGGGATGTTCAAAAAGCACATATCGCGACTAAAGGCATTGATTGGTTGCTATCAAAAACTGGCAATCAGCATTAAAACCAAATGAATACAATAGCAAAGGTAACATATTTCCATCATACACAAATCATATATTCATCATACAATATTCTTTATATGGCCAAATTTTTTTTTGAACAAATCATATATTCATCATACAATATTCTTTATATGGCCAAAAAAAATTTTCAAAGCAGACTTGGGTTTCAAGATGTAATGGTCAAGCTCTTTTGAAGAAGCACAAAGAAACGGGCAATGCTTAGGATCATAGACGCAGTAAGAGGAAACTTAATGCATCAGATAAAAAACACACCAAACTTATTGCCCTTCGAAATGGGAAGACATGTTGAGTTACTTCAAAAACGGTGTGCAAGTGTACCTAGAAGATTTGATGCAGTTTTGAAGGCAAAGGGTGGTCACACCAAATATTGATTTGATTTAGATTTCTCTTCTGCTCATTCACTGCATTTTGTTAACTGATGAAAATAAATTACCACTTCCATTTTTGAAAGCATTCTTAGGTTACAGCATTTTTTCACACCTGCCTAAAACTTTTGCACAGTACTGTAAAAAATTAAAATAATTCTGTTGAAAAAAAAAATCTACAGATATAAAGATTTGTTATTGATGAACTCATGCACACACATTCATAATTAAGTGCAATTCATCATAGCCAGTGCTCATCATAGCCAGCCTGTTGGCAAAGTTTCAGGAGTTTGGAGCAACCCAAAGCAACCCAACCTTACAGAAAAAAAAACCTTTGCATGCATCTTTAATTGCAGCATCTTTTATTAGGTGACTTGCAATGTTCTGTCACAAGCATATGCTGTATATCAATGCATCAAACATTCACATGAATGCTGAGCAAATACCCTCATCATGTGCCAAAATCTAGTTGAAATCCTTTCCAGAAGAGGCTGTTATAAGGGAGACAGGAAGTGAATGTTCAAAAAGCACATATGGGTGTGATGGTCAGGGGTTCACAAACCCTTGGCCATGTAGTGTATTTCTTTGAGTTATTTGTAATACAGTGGTAACATGGGGCTATTCCAAAGGCTGAACATTCTCTGAAGCCTAAATGTAAATTTGCATAAAAATAAAACACAAAGCTGTTTTTAATGCATACTAGCTACATGTAACTCACACATATGGCAGTTACACTGACTTACACTGGAATAAGGGCACTGTATTATAAATTATTATCTCTTTATTATTTTTTAATCAGATAGAAATCTAAGAATTTCTCTGAGGATATATAACAATTGAATGTGAACTTTTAATTAATCTTTAGCCTAACTCTGTGTTTGAGTTAAACACATACAAAACAAATCTCAAAATCTCAAAATATCTCCCAAACCTGGCCTTTTGTTATATGGTGTAATTACATTTAATTTGGTTGGTGGTTTACATGAGTCATTTGTAATCACACTAATGTTGTTTAAATACTTGCAATATTATCCTTTACCCTTATAAATAAATCTCCATATAGAATTTGTTACCTATTCTAGCTAACAATTTCAGAAAAATGCTGCTAAAGAGGACCGTAATTTGTTGCTGCAGTAATACCTTTATCACTTATCACAGTACTGTGCAAACGTCTTAGGCACCCTGTTGCTTTTAGATACAAGTTTAGTTATTGGTATTAAACTGTTATTTGTTAATAAAACTTACCAGCTAATTACCATACAGTACTATGCAGAAGTCTTAGGTACATGCAATGACTTGTTGCAAAGCAAAGATGCCTTTGAAAATAATGAATATGGTTCTATATAAAAGAAAACACTATAAAGTGCAGTAAACAGTAATAAACGAAAGGTAGTCAGTATTTGGTGTGCCTTTTTTGAGTGTTCCTGGATACAATGTGCGCAGCTTTATAAGAAAATTAGCATTTAATGTTTACTGAGCGTGGGGCGACATGGTGGCTCAGTGGGTAGCACCGTCGCCTCACAGCAAGAAGGTCCCAGGTTCCATCCCCAGGTGGGGTGGTCTGGGTTCTTTCTGTGTGGAGTCTGCATGTCCTCCCGTGTCCATGTGGGTTTACTCCGGTTTCCTCCCACAGTCCAAAGACATGCGTTAGGTTGATTGGTGTCTCTAAAGTGACCCGTGTGAGTGTGAGTGTGAGTATGTGTGTGTGTGTGCGCCCTACGATGGATTGGCGCCCTGTCTAGGGTCATTCCTGCCTTGCACCCTATGCTGCCAGCTAGGCACCGGCTCTGACCCTGAAAAGGAATAAGCGGTCAAGAAAATGAATGAATGAATGTTTACTGAGAATCTTGGAGAATGTGCCACAGCTCTTCTGAAGACTTTGAACGTCACATTTACTTCTTTTTTTGCATGCAAACCCCAGCAGCCTGCATTGTTATTGTCTGAAAAGTAATGGTCTGTTATGTAATGTGTCACATTAAATTTTGTGTTGGAAGTAATGTTTTGAAATATAAAATCTTTTCTGCACTGTCTCAATAATGCAGAACTCAAAAAAAAAAAAAAATCAAGAACAAAAAGTTATAAAGTACCTAAAAACAATAGGGTGCCTAAGACTTTATATTAGTACTAAGTACTAGTACTAAGACACAGTACTATATATAGGCAAATGATACAGGCTACAGATATAAAGGCGTATGCTTGGTGCTGCTGCATTTTTAGTGACCATGAAGGTAGGAAATCTGGAAACATTTTCTCTCTCATTTGGCTTTCTGTTGCTTCCCACCATTTGTTACTCCTGAGGTTAGGTTCTTGGAAAAACTTCAAATATGATCATTGTTACACAAGTGTGTTCCTATGTGGAAATTGGGTGTTGGCCGTATCTCAGAGGTGCAGAGAATTTTTGGAGCTTGGTTTCAAAAGTGAGAATGAGTGTGTGTGTATCTTTGTAATTGCAGGCATCAGTTGCTTTCTATCTTGGTCTCTGAGGAACCTTGCACTTCCCTGGTGTGCTTGTGAATGTGTGTGTGTGTGTGTACATGTGTGTCTTGTTTGGGTAGGAAATGGCTGAGCAACCAGGTGCAGCAGAGTGTATCCATCCTGTCATGGTCCAGGGAAGCCAGCGGGATAAGGGGTGGTCAACACTAGGGACAACAGCTGCAGTCTCCCTCACTTGACCATGCCTCAGTAGACTAGAGCAATAGCTCTCTGGGCCTAAAACTGGAGAAATGGCTCTCTGGGGCCCAACACAGGCCTAGCTCCCATCTGCACCTCGAGTGACAGTCTGATAACTCTGGTATTACCTATCAATTCCTCTGTCAGTATGGCATGAGGGTAGATGCATGGACAAAAATGCATCAAAATGAATTCAAACCCCCAAAACTACTGCCCTTGAGTGAAGCCCTTAATCCTCAGCTGTTGAGGGGCATCATCCGATTGTTGCTTGCATGCTATTTTTTATGTAAAATAAATTTTGGAATACAAATCAAGTAAAAAAAAAAGGTTCTTCATGGAGCTTGAATATGTTCTCCTGAATGCCTTTTGACTATTAGAAGGTTTGAGATGAAATCTATAAATTACATAATTTATCTTCTTCTGCAAACAACTTTGATATATTTACCAAAGCCCTAAAGCAAACATATTTGGATTTTTTTGTTTACATTTAATCAATTTCTCCTCATATATCTGTATTCTAAAATATAGTGAAAGCATTTAAAGAGATTAGATTGACTGGTTCCTTGGGGCTAATCCTAGTATTACTAAGCTGTCCATGTTATGTCTTTTCGAGTGTACCTATGATCAAATAGCAAATAGCAACAGAGCATGAGTGTAATAATCACGTTTCACATATACAAAGCTAAAAAGTGTAGATAAAAAGCAAAGCATCTTCAAGATGCGGTGCTGGACCAAGGCCAAGAAGATTGTGAAAGACCTCAGTCACCCCAACAATGGACTGTTCTCCCTGTTACCCTCAGGAAAGCGCTTCAGAACCCTGAGGGCCAACACAGAGAGAATGAGGAGGAGCTTCTTTCCACAAGCGGTCCGTGTGCTGAACGGGGACAAGGACTAGGACACTTAAACATTCAAACTTACACACACAGGACTTTCAAGACTCACACAAGACTCACCACATCTCACACACTATCATTTACACTCTGCATTTTCACTATTGTTTACACTTTTTATACTTCTACATTTTCTTTCTATTTAAATTTTTAATGTATAATTTTACATTTCTAGTTCTTGTTATTTATTTATTTTATTTTATTTTTTTTAATCTCAATGTTTATATTCCTTAAATTATTTTATTTATATTTCTGTTCTTATATACTACTTAAAGTCTATTTAGCATACTTGCATTTTTTTGCATATTTTGTATCTTTTTGCATTTTAAATACTTTCAAACTTGAAAAGATTGTATGTGCAGACCATCGTCTAAGCATTTCACTGCAAGTTGTACTGTGTATTACTATGCATGTGACAAATAAAATTTGATTTGATTTTTTTTATTTGATTTGAAGTGCCCAAAGGAATGCCCGGGCCTTTATAGAGTCAGAGAGTGGAAATGTTCTACATTGATAATGAAATCTGTCCTTATAGGCTCATGGTTAAAATTTTGTCTTATAAGGAATGTACAGGGGTTAGACGATGAAACTGAAACACCTGTCATTTTACTGTGGGAGGTTTCATGGATAAATTGGACCAGACTGGTGGCCAATCTTCATTAATTGCACATTGCACCAGTAAGAGCAGAGTGTGAAGGTTCAATAAGCAGGGTAAGAGC
>JAOTRJ010000038.1:18867111-18879918 GCA_028564905.1 Leptodoras praelongus | reverse complement strand
CATATTATGATTATTTTATAATATGAATTATATTATGAATGAACTAGTTTTGATGCCTTCAGTGAGAATCTGCAATGGTCTACAATACAAATAGTCATGAAAATAAAGAAAACGCATTGAATGAGAAGGTGTGTCCAAACTTTTGGCCTGTACTGTATATCAGTCAAATTATTATTTATTATAATATAATAATACTATATAATAGTATAAATTTGTCTCCCTGTTGATAAAACACCTACAGTATGTAAACATGTAGAGAACTCCATTGTATTGCCACTTTTATACTCTGATAAACTAAAGCAGAAACACATCATCAGACTCTTTGAAAAGGGTCCATATTCAAAAATACAGTATGTGTGTCAGTAAATTTACCTCTAGCTTAAATCCAAACCAAAAAAAATGGGGCTTGTTTTGTTTTCAGCCTTTTAGCAAATGCATGTTTAGCGTACATTTTATAGACTTCCACCTTACTTGTTTATTTATTGCCTTTTTAATCTCAATTTTCAGTAGGCTACATGAAGGTTACACTGTCATTTATTTTACCTGTTGTATTTGCGCTGCATATTTACTGTGAACTGTTTACTGCAGTATTGCAGTATTATGTTACATAAATAAAGAGATTCAACATTGAAGTAGGTTTACATGATTTATTATGATAGCACATGGTATGTACCATATGAATAATGCTGTTAATATTGTAAAATCACACTCGGTTTGGGAAGTTTTCCACGCTGGTTCTGATAATGGTTATGACAGTTCATGACACAGCTAGAGTTCACTATTCCACTGTGTTTTAAGTTGTAATATGAACACCAACACAATGTCTAGCTATTCTGATCACTTCTACTGATGCCATGCTCCCATATTGTAGACCTTTGTCTCTATTATAAGCTTAAAACACACTATATAGTCATTACAGAATTACTTACTGACTTAATTACCTGCTTGCTTAATTACTTACATTTCTTACTGACTGAATGACTAAATGATATACTGTCTTACTTATTGACTTATGTACATACTGCTATAGGTAAGCTCAGTTCAGCAGTTAAATCGCTTGGCTAAGAATTACTTTATATACTGTATGTAAAAGGTCAAAGGTCTACTAGTCTAAGCCTAGGATGGCGGTACTTAAAGGCTTTTACAATGCAAACAGATGTTGTTAAAAAGGATAGTGCTAGCAGATTGGCAGGATGAATGCACAGTGAAGAGCCTGGAGGGAAAGGGTAATTGGAATAAATGAAAGATTTGCATTAAGAAAAGGCAAAGGTGCCGCTTGCCTGCCTGATCGCTTTTTTCCTTCAACAAAGAGCCTCCTTCCCCATTGAGATTAAATTAAGCAGTTAAGCAGGTTGCTGTGTGTCATTTGCGCCCTAACCTCCTTTACCCACAAGCTGAGTTCCATGTTTGGTATGCCTTACACATTCAATATCTACAGACCAAATGGCACAGAAATATTCAGTTTTGAAAAATGCAAATTTTGAATGCAAATTTGTACAATTTCTTCCCAAATGTTGTTTTTATGTGATTTAGTACTTATACTAATACCACTACTAATAAACAGGTTGTCATGTTACTACTATGCATTATTTAATTTACTAAACAAAACCTAATACAAAGCCAGTGATAGAAAAAAAAACTAAAATAAAGACTTTCTTTTTCCTTTCTTGAATTATTTTCTTCACCAAGTTGGCCATATTCTGTGCTGAGTACATATAAATGCCAGAGGGTGAAACCTAGTAAACAACTGGCTATATTATATATATTAGGCAAAATATTATTAGGCAAATGTGTAATTGCATGTTATTAATGAATACTTTGGCAATTATTGATTAAAAACAGTTTAGTTCATTATGTTGTCATGATTTTACAATACTGTTAAAAAATTCATATGTAACTATGCAAAGATTAATGAGTAATACTGTATTAACATCCATGTCAACTACTAATCAATGCTGGGTAATTACTCAATAAATAATAATAAAGTCATTTTAATAAGGCATTATAAACTATATAATTACTACACCGATGATGGCTGTTTTCAATATATAATAGCATGCTTGGGCAGTTATTTAAAGACTGATATACTCTCCAACTTTTCCATGGAAGAATCTTAAAAAGGACGGCAAAGTGGCACAATGGGTATCATTGCATTCACCATCCAAAACAGGTTGAATCTAGATCAAGATTGCCCCTAGGTGTAAACCTGTGTGTGTGTGTTATACACTGCGTTGAACTGGCATACTATTCAGGATTGAGGCTAGTGTTCCCAGGACAGGTTATTTGACCCTGACAGAAGATGAATGAATGAGAAATTCTGCTTCCTTCTGTTCTGGACAACCTGGCAAATTTGTCACCTTGGGAATGTGAGTGGGTAGGCTATAATAGGTTCCCATTAAATAACACTTTGTAATAGGCATGAAGTAACAGGCATTGAAGCCTGAGTTTTTCAATAATAGACCACTAAAACCAAAACAAGTGATAGAAAATGCAGAGTACAAATGGACAGATGTCTTGGCTGATTGGTCCCATGGAAGAAAAAGAGTGAATGCCTTTACTTTTTTGGAACACAGCATAGTGTTAGCAGTTGAAATGGACTTAAAGGCAAAGGATGTTAGCAACAATAGCACAGAGCTCTGAAGAACTTTTTGAGGTGCTATCAGTGGCTGTATCTCATTATTTTGTCTTGAGGCCCACTTTTGCAGAGAGTGCTGGCAGCTTGCTACCAAGCCAGGAGAGAGTGTAAAGCAGGAGTATCGCACAGCAACAACACTGCATATTCTGCATACAGGTATTAAGGCTGTCAATAAAATTAAGATGGGTCCGCCACCCAATACACCTAGGCACCTAGGTACCTAATTTGTTTTTGTTGAACATCTCTCTAAGTAAGTGACTGTGCTATTCTCAAATATACCAATTTGAAGAAATGTACAGATTTCTTTCACATATTTTCTTTTGCCTCTAAAGAAATTCAAGAGAGGCAAAGATCACAGAATTCCAACAAATTTCAAGCTGGAGCCTGGATTATACTTCAGAAATACCTATTGAGCACAGTGTCCACAATGCATCATTTATGTTTCACCATTGACTATGCCAAACACTGGGACCAGCCCTGGAGAGGTTATAGTAACTGTGGAAGAGGAGTCATTACTAGAAAAAAAAGGCAATAGAAATACTAAACTAGTTTTGAAAAAAACATCAAAATCCAAGGTGGAATGTCTTATTAAAATAACTATGCATACCAGATGTCAGCAAAAATGATTGGTTTCTAACCATATGCATAATGTATATCATTTTTCTAACCATAGACCTGAATGCAGATTTCCTTATTTCAAGAGTATATGTGGAGTATAGGTACAGGCACCCTGGCAATACTATCAACCACCAAGGGCTCACAAAATTACATATAAAAATGAGGTGGCCAAACAAGCAGAATGCATTATGAACCTGCAAAATGACTCTGATTTTCAAGCCATTTGGGTCACTCCAGTTGACCATAATGGTAGATATTTAGTCACAGGCATGAGGTGACAACTTTGCTGTTGGTACTTGGCACTGAAATGAGCAAATGGGAATATTCAATTAGTTTTGAAAGAAACTTAAAATAATAACTTCATGTATACTTTATAAACACTTTATATTTATAATATCTTCACATTATATGTACAATATTTAACTCCATATGTGATTATACAAATGGGAAAAAATCATATGGACACCGAGTATGTACCCTCTGGTCTTCTAAATCTTTCCCATATTCTGTATACTTTTGCTTTACATTCAAATGCCCATGGATGACATCATTCCATTTTCACTTTATCAGGATTGGGCTAATTTTCCAAACAAACCATACAAATTTCCCATTTATTGTTGGCTTTGGTTATTTTCTGCTTCTACAGTTTTTCTTTAAGTTTACATCTCAGTTGTGGAATTTTAGATCCTGCTGAGTGAATGAAACACATAAAACTAAACTGTACCCTATGGGTCTTAAAGAGGAAAACAATAGAAGCTCCATTTCCACCTTACAATGGTGCCATAGCTGGAGGGGAGACTTGTACTCCTGACTACACAACAAAGCTCCACTTAACCCCACTAGAGACCCCCTGCTTTCCAGGAGATGGGCTTCTGGCAGGGGGCCTCTTTGATTCCAAACACCACATATGAGCTCCTGTCGGTCCCCGAGGGCCTCTCTGCACATTCAGTCCCACTGTGCAACACATATGCCCCTTGAAAGCCTAAATTATAGCAACAGTGTGCTGATAATAACACTATCCTCTAGCTTGCTCTTGTTTAATTTCACACATACACGGTTTAACCTTGAAGTAGTTTTGTTCTGCTGATTGGGTCACTTTTTGTTTTGTAGTTTTGTTTTTGCTGGGTTCTGCTGATTGGGTCACTTGGCTTTGACATTGCTTCTACTACTCTTTTGCCTTTTTCTTTGCATGAACAACTGCAGCTTGCTCAGAATTTGCACTGATGGTTAATACAGGAAGTATATGAAAGGTGAACATCCGAGATATAAATGGATTCAAACCAGTACTTTTGTCAGTTTGTCAACCTTTTTTTCTCAGGTTTGCATTTCTAGCTCCACTTTTTCATCTAGAACTTAAATCCTGCATTTTAAAAGCAATCAATCAGCAGGTGGTCTGAGATACTTGTCTACCTGCTAAAGGTAAAACACCTCTGAGTTTAGCCAGAAAAGTCATCTATTGGAGGAGAGGTTAAAGTCTTTCTTCTGGTTCAATATTCTCTTAGCCCTATTCAGGTGGGATTACAAAGGCAGTGGGACCCGGGAGTAATTCAATCATTTGCAGGTGTTCCTCTGTGATTTTTTTTCTGTCTAGATTAGGGATGCTAGTATTTTTCTCCCTCCTCCTATGAGAAAATTGCATTCCAAATTACCTATTGTTTTTTGACCAACTCTGTTACTATCGGTTAATTATCTGTTCAATCTGGACAGATGACCTGCCAGTGATTTTGCAGGTGGAGGAGATGCAGTGTCTTTTTATTTTTTACCTATGTTACTGACTGTATTTAGTTGCTTAATGCAAGTATCCATTTTAATGGATTGTTTATTTTCAATAAATAAAAAATAAAGGTTTCGTACAGGTCTGTTTTCTGTTCGCTAATCAATGTCAGTCAATGCTAATATCAATGTACTCTTAAAAAAAACACAAAACATATATCATTCAAAGTCTGCTCCCAATTTGTAAGACATTTAACCCTGAAAAGTACAACTTTGTACCTTTTTTTTTTACACTTTAGCATGCAATTGCTTCTCTGTACATTAATACTCTACCAATATTGAATTTTTTTCTCCTCTTGACAAGACTAAATGTCAAGTGCAATAATTGGAGTGTATTTCTCGCCAAGAAAAATCTACACACAGATAATTTTCCAGTTTATGCAAATTAAGAAAATACAGATTGCATGAATAAATACCAGTTACTTTTAGACGATCCATATGGTGGTGCTTTCATTGGAACATAATGGAATGTTTGAATACAATCTTCTTTCTGTTTGTCACGTCATTTTCAGACCTTCATAGTAGAAAATGTCAAAAATTTCAGCGTGAAGAGGGCTTTCCCTAGATATTGAGGAAAGGACATAGACAGATGCAGAAGGTGTGCAGTGAGATTCGGATCCTCTGTTAATCCCAGACAGTGTATATTACCGAGTGTGGCATGGGAGGGTGGAGATAGAAAGAGGACTCTATGAATCACAGACTACAGAATCCTGTCAGTGTCACTGCCATCATCCCCATGTGACTGCCAAACTAACTAGGTTACAGTGGACCACTAACTACATTGTCTTCTTCTCTTCCTTTTCTTCCCTTTTCTTACATATCTCCACCAGGTTGTCTAATAAAAGCAGACACTCCAACCATCCCATCACTGATTTAAACCTCCACTGAGCCCCTTAGCAATGCACTCAGACACTTTGGGTACATGAAGTTCATCTTATCTTGACGTTCCTTTGTCATTATTTTTATCTGCATCAAATTAGAGTTTCAACATTTCACAATAGGCTTTTGTCTATGAATATAGATTGAGCTGAGGCTGAGAAATGGTCTTTAGGGGGTACTTGCGCAAATAGGATATGAAAGTCCTTGTTATCAGTGCTGCAGCATTTTCCCAGATAAGAAGCTAGACTGCTGCAGGGCTTTGTGCATGTAGGTTTACTATACAGACTTAATGTTCAAAATAAGTGAGCTATTTATCAAAGCTCAGTGGTACAGTATGTGGTCAAATTAACACGGAGAACCTGACAAATATGATTGAGGTACATTGTATGTGTGTGTGTGTGTGTGTGAATATTTTTAGGAATATTTTCATCATTGACCTACACTGAATCAGTCATAAAATTACTTTCTTGTTTTTTTTCCTCATGGTCTCTGTGACTCTTCTGTAATTGCCTTGTCATTATTTGTGGTTCTCCATAAACTACTGGCTGGTAGATGGCTTTCTGTATGCCTTGCCCTGGAAACAGATGTCTGAGTCAGTGGCCTCCATTAGGCTGGCTAGCACATGGGGATAACTCATTCCACCAGACCAGCCTCCGGACACCAAGTCCTCACATCTGTTAGGAGAGACAGAGTAAGACAGACAAAGAGAACAAGAACAAGAAAGAGAGGGGAAGTTGGGAATGTATAATGGTCTGGCATGTTGCCATGTTGCTCCTTTATCCCTCACTTACATTGATAAATCCTCTCTGGTAGACATCATTAAATCTCATTTTGACCATCGCTTCCCCACAAAATGTAGCAGTTATCATTTTTCCTCTTTTTTCTTTTTTTATGTTATTGTACATGCATGCATTAATCTTCATTTTATTGACTACATTCTAAAATGGAGCATTGAGGGAGTGGTGAGGATGATTTCTAAATGATGTTTCAATGTATGACATGAGGGCGGCACGGTGGCGCAGTGGGTAGCACCGTCGCCTCACAGCAAGAAGGACCTGGGTTTGATGTCGCCTGACTGTATGACATGATGCATATAGACAACAGATGTAGTAAAAATCTCTGAAACAATTCCATCCTACAGTAAATGAACATGGCTTTGTCATCACTGCCAAACCAGCTAACCCTGCAAATTATAAAGACTGTACAATAACATTGCCTATTAAGTTCATTGAGTCTATTTGCTGTCCAGACACTGTCCAAGATGCCCTTTTGGCTGGTTTCCAAGACTTTCTTGTTCAGAGAGTGCTAATAAATGCAAGACAGGCCTCAGTGCAGATGTTCAGACAGCACTGTGGGACTGGGAGCATCACCTTGGCTCATCACCTCAGCCTCTAACAGTCTGCTCTGTCCACTAGAGGAGTCAAGCCTCAATCAACTGTGCTCTTTACTCTGAGCTGTGGCTCTATTTAATCTAATGCCTGACTCCTTCATCTAGACTGTGATTGGCTAAGGGGCTGGTTCCGGCTGTCATCTGAAGGCACAGATTGTGGCAGATTGAGGTGGCGTCATGCTACCTTGCCCCGCTGAGGTTGGCGTGCATGTCACAGACGCCGAGCCTGGCAGCCTAATCTGGCCCCGAAGACAATGTGCCTCTCTGAGAATGCTAATGAGAGAGGAACACCTGTTAGCCACAGACAGCCCCCACAGGGAGCCCTGGGACAGACAGAAAGTGAGAGAAAGTGTGCTAGCCCTTGCTCGATTCTGGGCCTCCGTTTGTTCTCCACTCATTTGTTTTGTGCTGACACATTAGGATGATTGCAGCTCTGTGGGTCTAGAGGAGCAGTAGGCAAGCTCTTTCATTGCCTAATGGTTTAAAAAAAAGGGTTTCACTCATGGGATGCAGAATGTGTTTCTGATTCCAGCTGTGTTTGTCAGAAAGCTATTTCTTATTTCTGTAGGTAATGTCATAACTTCATTTACTATCAGCAGCAGTAAAATCCTCTGACATCCCCGTATTCAGTTCAGAATTACGCAGAATGTATGCAGGTGTCCTATCTTCACATTTCATTGTGGATATACAGTATGTGGCCTGTGGATAGATGAAGTGGTGCAAAGATTTCATTATAGGTGTGAAGGCTAATGAAAACTAATTCAGCCATTAAAAGATTGGCTTGTCATTACTGTCTAGCAAAGCAAACACAGGGTCCACTTTCTCTCCTTCTAACTGAATAACTGTTGTCCCACAAATGCTGACTAAATCACACAACAGTCATATTAAAGCTTTTGTAGTTGTCACTTTACATTTGCCCTACCACTGATTATTTATTTATTTTCACCTGAGGGAATGTGCTATAAAAAAAGTCTAGGGGATGATAACTTACCATTTGTTGGAAATGAAGGTGCAATTGCCATGTTTCTGGTTGCTGTATGTTCCCCCCTCAATCCAAGCTCATCAACTTGTCAGATGCAGATGATATATATCTTCATATCTGCCTCTGGCCCATTACGTTTCTTAGGTTAAGGAAACATCACCCATACAGCCAAAGTGGGGAGTTGTGAGATTGTTATTAGCCAGATACAGTATCTGGATATGTAAGTGTATGTTTCATTTCAAACTTTCCCACTCATGTCAAGCCAACTAGCTATTGTTCTGACATGAAGTCCAGACATATACAGACATGTGTATCTCAATCTCTTTATTGAACTACTTGCAGATGCAGTGATTCCTTTCTCTAAGTCTCAGGAAGGCTGTGTATTCAATGAGGTGTCATTTTTCTTTCCCCCACTATCTGCTTTTCCTTTTTCTCAGTTCACTCAATAGTACATTACAGTACAAATGAGCCAATTAATGGCAGTGGAGGCTCTCTTGTCCCCAGACGTGGACCAGGGAGGGTTTGGGAGGAAGCTGTCAGTTAGTCAGGTGCTGTGACGGGACATCATGGATCAACCAATTATCTCACTCTGATCCTTCCATTTGTCTACTTCACTTGAAAACCAATGTAGGCTGCAGTCATTACACATGAAATACTCCTCTTAGATAAAATATGAAGGATTGCATTGCATTGCTCTGGCTGATCTGATTCTGTGAAGCCAAACATGAGATTCTGGCAAAAGAGTGACATTTCTGCATGATATTGTTTGTCAGTTGCTGAAATGATAGGAAGCTTTCTGCCCCTAGAGAATAATATGATAATATGAACATAACCACTCCTATTACTCTGTCATGTCACTGCCTTACCTCCACACATTGCATTGATTCCCAAATCCTATATAATCCTTTAAACAGTATGTAGGAATAGTATGATTTATATCTCACCCTTAAACCTGAACGTGTTTATTAAACAGACGGGTATGATTAGCCTGTAGTGTGCATTCTTGTGATGTGTGGTGTAATGAGGACCCAGCTGTTGACAGATGTCTTCACAAAGATGGTGCAATGCTGAGATTGATGACTCACTGACAGCTACTGCTCTCTATTCAGCTTGGCAAGAAAGCACAGTTAGTCACCAATCTCTTTTTATCAAAGAGATACTGTCAGTAGGACTCTTCAAATTGCTAATATGTCTCAACTTATACTCACATTAATTATGACAAGCAAGACTGTAGACCAGATCCGCTGAGGTTTTATCTTGTACAGCACATCACTAAACACATTGACATTGGTATGTACCTTAAAACTGTGGTTCTCAGACCTTTTGCAAATTGGGACTTCTTTAACTTGGAAATAAATCCCATGAACACCCACATCACAGATTTATTTTATGACATGGATTTAACTATCATATGCAGATGGTGCAGTGGTATTGTTGCATTTCTGAATAAACTGTACAGTCACTGAAAAAAAAAGGTTTGACAGAAAAAAAGCAATTCTTGCTTCACTGGTTATTTCTTTGTCTGCAATAATTCATATCTGAATTCACATCATTAACCTTTCCCCCACACCAGCAAGCAGGCTACAATACGGTTGTGCTAAATGATCAGGCAGTCCTGTTGGAAACATAGGCAACCTCTGTATCTCAAAATTGGCCTTTATCAGGATATGCCTTTTTTCAAAAAGATTTTAGTTTCTCAAACATTTATGTATGTGTTCATATCTTCCATGCTTTAGCAGTAGGAGTCATCACAGACATTGAAAGCCTCTTAATCTTACTGGCAATATGAGCCAACCTTTTCCCATATGATCAATTTGTCAGAGTGCCAGTAAAGGGAGGGCACCTTGGGGCTGACTGCTGGTCATTTCTCTGTCTCTGACAGACTTCTCACCGGACCGGAGAGAAACAAATGTGTTCCACTCAGCTAGCACCTTTCCACAACCCTGTCAGCACTGCTCATTAGTCAAACACTGCTTCCCAGAAAATATGACACGGATCGCTTCTGCCATGTCTGTGGTCAAAGCCTCGCTCATAGAGCTGCCTGGGTTTGGCAGTGCTCTCATACAAACTGTTCTCTGTAGACTCTGCAGGAGTTTTGAAGAATGGCAAGAAAAGAGGCTCATGAATCAAAATTCCTACTGAAAACTTAAGTCTCTAAGTGTTTTCGAGGTGCATACAGAAGGCAAATAGCGAGTTACATTATTTCATCTTTTGGCCTAGCTCCAGGCTGCATGTATTAGGAGAGATGAACAGGCGAACTGATCAATCGTTTTTATTGATTTGTCTGACATTTTTTTTCACAGAGGTACTTTGTGGTAGGTGTGAGTTTGCAGTTTATTACGATTTAATACACTGTTGAAGCAGGTCGTCAAGTTCTACAGCAATAAAGCTGTAATCATTCAATTATAGTGTATTTTAGTGTATTTAAATGCAAAACTCTGTTACACTCCCTGCTACTTGTCCTGTAAAATACCCGATCTGCTTTGAAATGTGACTATTTAAAAAGTTAAATAGCAGCTTGTTTCTTCATAGAAGAATAAGCATTAGTTACAGTGAACACATATGAATACTTATATAGACCAATATAGCCATGCTGTTAATAAGGAGGAGAGAACACAGGCTTTGGGTTGCTGCAAACTCTTTAATCTGGTGAGATGTGTGCTTCTCTTAAGCACTTCCATTATTTCTATGAAGCACCGGAGTACTTGCAAGCTTTGCACATCTTGGCCCGTTATGCATTTGTGCTTTGATGTGATGCTGGCATGAGTATATGGGCTGAAGATGGCATTAACTGCAGAGCACAGCTTAAATATTGACATGTACTGTATACCTATGGCCTTTGATTTAATATGTGTGATGCTACATTTTTTAAATGAGCCATAACCTATTGCCAATTAGATTCTTTTACTGTAATAATTTCTAGACTCAGCCTGAAAACTATTCTTCCTGCACAACTCACAAATTACAATATGAATAGCCTAACAGGACTAATGATAATTGTATTTGCATGTAAGAACAAATGCTAGAAACTACATATATACCTAATATGTTATTTTATAATAATAATCTATCTAGCAGATGGTTTTCCCCCACAGTTTAGACTCATTATACACTAATCCTTGCCAAAATCTATTGAAACTGCATTGGGGACTGTCAGACAAACTATTTCAGTTAAGATAAATTGTTCATTATTCAAGCGATTCTTTTTTTTTAATGCACAAGTTAATGCACCATTTTTTTCTGTTCTGAGGCAGGAGATTTTTACAAAAGATAGGCAGAGAGAGCCTCCCAGACAACTTGCATTCATTTAATAATTTATCATATAATGTGTGTGTAATTATTAAGCCAATAAACTTCAAATAGTCAGGTAGAGGTGCTTAGTCTACAAAAAAAATACAAATAAAAAAATACAAAAACAGAAATATAAAAAATATATAAAATAAATAACCAAAAAAAAATCCTCCAAGAGATATTAGTCTTAATTGAGTATCTATCATCCAAAGACACTGCACTCTGCCTAGTAATGAATACTTAGTGCTTCAAGTCAGGAATTATTTGGGTGTCTGTACAGGCTCAGATGCACATTGCCAAGAGTGGCACAGTGCTGCAGACCAAGTGCTGTTTTGCTAATAGCAGTGAATCAGCGAGGCAGCACCAAGCCTCTAACTGCTTATCAAGGCCAGTGTCAGTGCCAGCATGGCAGCTGCTGAACACTAATGCACAGACTTCTTGTGAAACATGGACGAGTCACATGATGATCCTGACGCCAACTGTGAAACTAAGCGTATGTAGAACGGTACATCAGAGCCACAGTGAGGCGTCTACTCTAGCAATTAAATGCAAAATTTGTCTAATGTCAGCCAATTAAATTTGAGTTACTTGTTGGTAATTAGGCTCAGACCTGTCCATGGGGTGTTCACCAGTATATGCTCTGGACACAAAGAAATCAAGAGTTCCACTGGGTTTTCCTGTCTGAGCCAGGAGTTGTGGAGGTTCAGCATTGTCTCAAGCATCGCTTTCTACATCGGTGTAATGAGAGTGCAGGAGATGGACAGTCCAGAAAGGAAAACAACAGTAAGATGAATCCAGAGCTATAAAACCAGCCAATTTATTTGGCTTCTTTGAAAAAAAAACACCAAGTGGAAGGTGAATTGTTAGAGAAAACTTAAAGTAGACTGTAGCTTAGAGAAAGACAAATGTGAAGAAGTATATAGCTTAGGGGTTTTTAATCTGTAGTTCATATAGCCTTTGACAAACAGACAAAAAGACAGAATGAAAGTATTCTTCAAAAAAGTAAGTATAATTTCCCTCTGAAATATATGACACAAATAGAAAATGTGCAATATACAGGCAATGCACAAGTAAATTTAATGAAACATTATATCAGGTTTACTACAACTATGTGTTTTGACAAATTTGGGCTCATACATTAATATGCGGGCGGCACGGTGGTGCAGTGGATAGCGCTGTCGCCTCACAGCAAGAAGGACCCGGGTTCAATCCCCGGGTGGGGCGACCTGGGAAATTTCT
>JAOTRJ010000038.1:18817413-18829807 GCA_028564905.1 Leptodoras praelongus | reverse complement strand
TTCCCAAGACCAATTGACGCTGTATTGGCTGCAAAAGGAGGCCCTACACCATACTAATAAATTATTGTGGTCTAAAAAGACAGGTGTTTCAGTTTCATTGTCTAACACCTGTACCATCTAACTTTAATTATGCATGGAAGTTTGTAAGATGAATGGAAGTACATGTGATGAGTGGATGTGATTAGAGAAATTGGTGCTCACACAACTGACCTGATCATAGGGGCTTCTCTGTTCTCTATTCTCCTATTTCTTTGTATCATTATTCTTATTCAAATCACAATTTTAAAATGCTCTCTTTGGTAGCTTTAGAGGCTGAACAATTACAGATCCATTTGTATTATTCACTGTTACACAACATTTATTTTAATTGATGGTCATGTAATTTATTTATCCTGCAATGTTACAGAAAAAAGATAGATAATGATAGATAATCTATTTCAATTCATTTGCCACACACGAATTGTTCAAGAATGGTGAGAGGTACATGACAAAGCTTTCAAGGTGTTAACCTCCAAATTCTCCAGATCTCAGTTCGACTGAGCATCAGTAGGGTGTGCTGGACAAACAAGTCCATGGAGATCCCAGCTTGCAACTTACAGGACATAACGAATCTGATGCAAATGTCTTGGTGCCAGATACCACAGCTCACCTTCATATATATGTTCATTTATTCAATGTTAAGATTCAGAATGTAGTAACTCTGAGATCAAACTACACTTTCTTTATAAATCTCAGGTCTGTTCTAATAATCATATGTAATTATTAGAGTAGCAATGTTGCATTTGTGCATAATATGTCCATACTACTGTATGTATTATTACTTACTTCCAGAAAATGTTTTACTAGCCAGAAGTACATATAAGTTTTAGAGAGTAGTTTGCCTATGTTATCACATTTTTTTTGTTGCACTTCCTTTTGTTCTGTGTTATGTTGTTTTACCCAGAAGAAGAAGAGAAGAAAATAAGTTTGGACTGGGTAAAAAGGAAAACACCACCTCCAATAGGGCCTGGTTCCTATTGTTGTGTATAGTCTTAATTGAATGTACAATCTACAACTCTGAATTCTTTACCCTTCTCTTGTCTTTGTTGAATTCCACCACAGAAGTCTGCGATGAATCCTGAAGTCAGTTTTGCCTGGTCAGTGTTTTTAATTTCTCTGCTCACATCAGCAATCATAGACTGAAATCAAGCCTGTATCAATATGAGCAGCATACAGAAGCAAGCCTTCAGCTCTGCCTGCTCCAGCATTGATGCACAGCTAACTAGAACATGCAAAGCCTTCTCATTTGTCATACTGAGCCAGTAGGCCCAAGGCATCTGCATGGGAATCAGCAATTTGCCACTTTGTTCAGAATTTGCAACTTCCTAGCTTTTAAACCATATTATTTTATTTCATCTCATCTCATTTCCAGAATAGTTTAGTTGTGGCCTTTCTTGATACAAAGTTGGACTTGTGTACTTGGTAGTACAGACTTGATAAATTCAACTCACACACCACACAGATACCAGTGATCATGAATCCTTCTCTGGATTTGTTTGGAGTTCTTATGACCAGAGAATCACTCCTCGCTGTCCATGATGGACAGCTTAAAAATACACTTAGAAGCCATGAATTTGGCTTTGCAACTAAGCAGCCTTCTTAAGATGGCTAGGACTAATTTCCATGGATGGTTTTGCAATCTCCTAACTCCATCAGTGAACAGGTTATGACCAACAAAGTAGGCTTCATACTAAAATTTGAATGAATTCACTGGTTACAATTGCAGTTTTTTTTTTACTATATAGCACACAGTTATAGAAGGGATTGTTGATTATTACACTATTCGGTGTCACCCAAATGAGAATGGGTTTCCTTGTGAGTCTGGATCCTTTACAGGTTTTTTACTGTTAACATCTGAGGAAGTTTTCCCTTTTCACTGTCCCTGGCTTGCTCAGTGGGGAAATGTTTTAGAGATAGAATTTAAGAATTTAAAAGTTATGTCTGAATATATCTTTGTAAAGCTGCTTTGGCACAATGTCCATTGTTAAAAGCACTTTAGAAATTAAATTGAATTGAAATGAATTTACTTGGCATTTAATAATCATTTGAACTAGATAAAGATCAAAACTACTCCCTGCCGGTACAACAGTTTCTTAGACACCTCTTTTGTAAGGTTCTCTGCCTAGACAGAGTGAAATAAGATAAATCTAAATGCTCGTTGTTCATTGCTGGACTAAATGCTCTTGCTAACCACATAAAGAATAGACAATTGAGCCTATAACCAAACTAAACATGGAATAAACCAGGTAAATGCTAAACTAATGCCTGGGAAATATACTAGTGTTAATCATACAACAATAAAGGGAATAAGTAGCAGGCCTAATGGTGCATTCCATTTTACCTGGGAAGTTCCAAATTCCCAGTCGGAAATGTTAACCAGAGCACCTCTTAATGATGAATTTCTCTAAAAGTCAGGGGAAAATCACTAACCCCAAATTCAAAATCCAAGATGGCTGCTCTGTGCATCAGCAAAAAGCTTTATTAATATACTATTTATTTGTGTCTCATTAATTCTGTCATACACCAGTACTGTCTTCAACTATGACAGCTGACAAGGCCTTTCTTGGCATTCTTTTAGAAGAATTTTTGGATTCAAATGTGGGTATAATACTTCAAAATATGTTTGATGATATAGTCACTGGTTTTGCCATCCAGAATAGCAGAAAACATCCAAATCAAGTGATGGGGTCTGTGGAAACTGTGGTTCATAATTATAGTGATCCAATATTTGCTTCAGGATGACAAAACAAATATTTCAGGTGAAGGATAATCCACATCTTACCTTTGCAACTGTTATCATCTAGATGAGCTAATTATTGTATTATGAGTATTACGCCTATAATTATTGCTCATTGCTGATTATGGAATATATTGTAATAGTTGCCATTACATATTTAGAGTAGTAGAGTGGAGTGGAGTAGATAAGTTTATGAAAGTGTTACTCCACAACTGTACATACAATAGCAAAAGATGTCTTCTGACAACTTTGTAAACAATCAACAACAATGGGAATGCAAAAGAGAACATAAATCAGCGCTGTCTTGACATGTGCGCACACACATTTGTACTGCTACATTTGTGAAGATTTTTATTATGAGGACCAGCAAACCCTAAAAATATCAGATATTCCTAAGGATCTGTGTGGACAATTTTGTCGCAGGTGTGCTTACTCACCTGTATGTGAAGTGCATTTTTAATGCAACAGGGTTTACATACACATCATTGCTGACTGGGTAACAACTCTGACGCACCCAACAAATACTAGAAAACATACCTTCAAGCATGTTGCACACTGTTTTAAGGAAACATGTTGTTCAACATGGAAACCAGAACAAAACGGTTCTCAGATAGAATGTGCAAGAGCCAAAACTAACAAGAGCCAAAAACTGTAAAACTTTCAATGGCTGCATTTATTTCCATTTCATTTCATTTATTTTCAAAGAGATTATCAAATAAACAGAAGGCACACAGACCCTAAAGTATCATGATTCATTATTGTGCACTGGTGAGTGTTGAGATATATTGTACATTGGTCTATTCTTCTACATCCAATATAATAGTTCTGTTGAATTCAAAGCAATCTGTAGAAATATCATCAAAAGGAATACACTATATTACATTCTGTTCAAATTGTTCAGCCCTCTAAATACAGGCATGTTTGACAGCTTTGATAGCTCATATTCACTTGTTTCCAGTAAGTATGGGTCGAAAGTAAGGCCACTACAACTCTCTGAGGGAAAAAGCTAGCTGTAAAGGGATGCATCAAAAGGAAATTCGAACCACAAGACAGTCAGCCTGGTGGACAATGGCACCTTGAGATGAGTTATGATAATGTTCTCTGGTTCTTTCTCTTTTCCCAGCTCTGCTCTGCTTTCATTTGTTTCAGTGGTTGCAGTGTTTGGGTTGGTCCAGCCACAGACTCGAATCCATGCATTGCCATGGGAAGATGATGCTTTATATAAGAAAATGACCCCTGACTTTTTTAAAAGAGAGATAGGATATGTTGAAGCAGAGGTTTTGGAGCACATACTGTAGATATATAGAACAATATGTAGGACTAATTCTGTTTCTTTGTGTCTTCTCAGGTGTGTGTGGTGTCCTGGGAAAACTGGACCGGATGTAGGTGTGGCAAAATTTTGACAACAATTGGCTTTTTCTGCCACATTTTAGAGTGGGTTTTACATACATGTGTGTGTGTGTGTGTGTGTGTGTGTGTGTTGTACGGCTCTGTGTCTACACACCCCAATTGCTAGATAAAATATTCTATTGTTAAAAAAGCTATGGGTGAATATGTAAGAAGACACGGTCTTCAACCCTATCTTCTTCCACACTCCATTGGCATGGAAACATACAATGGTTGAGGACAATCCTTATTATTTGTTTAAAAAATACAAAAACATTTCCTCTTGTTTCTGAATAAATGCAATACATGATACAATATAATCCAAGATCTGCAGAGCAGCCTGTTTAAGTGATTACTATCAGATCTCTCCACCCGAGTTGAGGGCCAATATGTGGTTTTTGGTAGAGCAATGTTTATGTGTGTGTGTGTGTGTATACAGGTACAGCAGCTAGTACCAATTCCCCTTTTTACCATCCTATATATACACTAGTGAATGCACTGTGTAGAAGAGGTCTAATTAGTTGTTAGGTACAGAAAAAAATATTAAATAGTTACAGCAATCTTACATTTACATTTATGGCATGTGGCAGATGGCCTTACCCAGAGTGACTTACTGAAGTGCTTTGAAGTCTCTATCAATTAATACATCCTCATACCAGCCCCTGAACAATTCAGCCATAATGGCAATTAAATGTTCTTTTCTCTTCTCGGTTTTCTGTAAAGGCATATTAATTTATTTTTAACACATGTCTCATTTGTTCCTCTTCCTTTCTTACAGTATATAATAATCAAGTGAGACACATTCATCCACAAAGAGTGACCATGCTGTGACACTGAATGACCTCATGCTTTAATCCAAGCATTGGACCCTGCTGTTATACAGCCTCATTAGGTTAATACTCATCCTCCCTAAAATAAGGGACTAATTCAACTCCACCATATAAAGAATGCAAAGTCATTTGCCTTAAAGGTTGTCTATTCAAGTCTCCTGTGGTGTTCAACCTTTAATGATAAAGGAATAGTTCATTATGAACTTTTCTTTAGGCAGTTCAGATGAGAACAAGAACAAGGGCCAACACTTAAAGTAAGAAATAGTGTAAAAAAAAATACATGTTACATACATACTTGATTCACATGAATGAAAGCTAAAATTGGCATCTTCCACAGGAGATTAAAGTGTACTGAGATTTAACAACCACCTCAGAAAATAACTTTAGATTTAAGATGAAAATAGAGGAACATAGCTCATTACAGGGCTGTCTACGAGGGATTGGCTACAAATTAAAATCTGTCATTCGAATAAGGTATTAATTACTTTGTCATCTAAATTAATCTGTCAAAGAATAGACAGGTGTATAAATGTCTGGAGTAGATTGAGGGGGGTGTGAATTTCACAATTTTCAATCATACGTCTTCTCTGTGTAATTACCAGCCCTACAAAGACTAAATCATCTCATATATCTAAAAGATGATGATTTTAATTAAAAAAGCAAATAAGCTAATTAAAATAAATAAAACAAACAAGCAATGTAGCATGCAGTACTTGCATAGTGGCCAGGAGAATGCAGAGGGACAGATGTTCTGCAAGTTAACTGGCTGGAATCTACCCTGACCAATTCATGACCCCTGGTCCTGACAATCAAAGCAAATTTGAAATGTAAGCTTTTTTCTTTTCAACTTTTTCTGAAGGTCACATCACTATTGTTGATACATCACTATTGTTGTACCACATTGTTGTTGAATTCTTGATTCTGATTGGTCAGTAAGAGTTGGGTAAACTTTTTATAACAGCATACAGTACTTCTTGTTTATATGAATGCCCTCATTCTAATTGGTTATGTTTTCTTGGTAACAACTTGCACAGTGGCTTGTATAAACTGATTTTAAAAAAGTGTAATTGTGTAGTTGATATGGTGAAATGGTATAAAGATGAAATGTTTTTCAATACAGGAACATCTCAGGGACAGAACGCTTTTCAGTTTCTTGAGAGAGAATGAAAAACCTTCAAGACTGAGAGAAAAGAGAGGTTGGTAGGGAACAATTGTTTATAACACTTAAAACAATATTTACACCAGAAATTAACTTAATTGCAGATAGCTAAAACTGGTTAATCAATAAAAACTTTTAGCCTTGGAAAATTTCTCTGGTAGAAGAGGAAGAAGAATAAAAGACTTCAGGACATGCACTTGTTGTAAAATAACAAAAATACCTTTTCAAAAATACCTTTCTAAAACATACTATTTTTTATTCCTTTACTTTAAAAAAATAGGGGTCAGTGTCAATTTATACTCATGAAAGTGTGAATTGAATGGGCACATGTAATTTCATAGTTAAGTCCCTTAAGCAGATAATGCTAGAGAATCTGCTGATTCCACAGAGGACCATGTTGCTGGCTATCAGAGGAGTTATTTCAGGGCACTAAAAAGAATCATTCCCCAAGATCAGGGGAAGCCAAGTGCCATAAGCTTGGCCATCTGATGCATGCGCACTTCCTGACTCCTCTGCAGTTAGAGCCCACTGTTCTTTTGTCCTCTTTCCCCATGCTTAATAGATGGAACCTTTGAGTATCAGTCTATGCAATACAGAGGGATAATAAGAGCTACAATGCAGCACACGATGACATAAAAGAGTCTAAGAGTTCCCAAGAGATAGTAATAGTATTACCCTTTCATCTGAAGGAGTGAGGCTTTTTCCACCTTCACAGCTCAAAACCATTAGACTATCCTCATTTTTGCAGCCCTAACAGCACCTCTGAGCTGCTTAGGGAGGACGTAAAAGCTGAAAATGCCACTTAATGCTTGACACAAGACATATATCTGTGGGTGCACATATATCTACAATAAGAAGGGTCAGGCCAGACTAGCTCCATCATTAACTGGCAGATATATAAGCAGAGGGGCCATGGCACTGCATGAAGAAGGGGATCATCTCAGCCAATAAAGCAGACTCACAGAGAGCTGGCCATGTCTCCAGTACACAGCTGGAAGGACAGAGGCACAGATCTGCCTGCTGACCTTTACGGCTCTCTTCTATCTCTCTGTCCTTCTGGCCCCATCTTACACTATGGTGCTTTAAAGAACCTGCCTATGTATCTCTTCCTGAGATCGAAAGATTCAGCTTACCCCCACCGTGGGCTGTGGAGTATTTTAGAAGTTGGCACCTTCATGTTCTGAATAGGTATAGCCATAGAGAGGACATTTAGAGTGAAAGATACAGGACTTTAGGGAAGGAGGGAAGACAGGGGTGCATGCAAGGGATTAAAGGTTGGGGTGAGTGTGAAAGGAGGAGAAAGTAGATCAAAGATGTCAGGCTTGCTGAAGGGCAGCAGCATGAGGGCTGAGAGAAAAGAAGGATGGCGCGAGAACGACATCAGACGAAAGGAGGCTGCTGAGGATTCATGGTGCTTCAATATGGATTTGTTGTTCTCTCCACAGATTAGGTGCAGAGCTGTACTGATTAGCATTCATTCAGTGGCCCTGAAAAAACAACCAGTTGTACAAAGTTGTATCTCTGGAACAACAGTTGGGTGGCTTGAGGTTGTCTGGAGGATTTTTGTGAGGGTTGGTAGCCCCAGGGGGATTGCCTGGCAGGTGGCTTTTAATTTCAGTGATGATTTGCATATATTCAATTAGGTTTAGTAATTGGAAAAGGAGCAGACAGTGCAGAGATGCTGCTGATTTTGCCCCATTTAAAAGTAGATGAGAGCACAGCCGCTCAGATGAACTGATGACACAGATAATCCTGACACTGACTGATGTGTCTAATCACCAAATGTATCTTTAAATTCAATTGTCCTTTTTCTAGTGGCACCTTAGAAAGTCCTTTGAAATGGCACCTTAGAAGCCCCCTGAAAGAAATCCACGCTTTGGCACCATATAGATGTTGGCAAAGCCATGCCAGCAAAGGGCATCTACATTGCATTTAAAGCTGTAGTCATTTCACTTCTTCCTCTGAATTATTGCCTGCTGGCATCCAGGTTGAAACCCCTTTATTGAAGCAGTGTGCAAAGGACATCCACTGGGTCAATGAGATCATTTCCTTGCTCTCTCTGTTTGAAAGAGAAAGCAGAAAAGTCTTTAAAGCTTTGACTTCACCTCTGTCATCTGGGAATCAGATAAGCATTGAGCCAAGGTAGCTGAGTCTTGAGCTTCTCCTCTAAGATGTTAAGATGTTAAGATGGGGGATATACAACTCCACTCCAGATATACAACTGCGTAATTGGCAGTTAGATTCTGCAATGGCAAAAGCCTGAAAACACCAGTGATAATTTCTTAATGGAGGCTTATTAATGTGGTGCTTCTGGCAGGCATTTTGTTTGGCTGGAGTCCCTGAAAGATCCTTTAACCTCATTGATTGATAAAGACTTCAGTGCTATAAAGAACCACTTCCATTAGTTAGGGCCATGGCTCCTTCTGCAGTCACTATTCAAATATGAATAAATGAGAAAAGATGAAGAGGTTGAAACCTGGACTGACTTTCGCATACAGAATGTGATAGGCAGATAAAGATACACACACCTATATCCCTATCCATATCAATAAATGGTCTATAACAATGGAATAAATGGAAAATTGATCACCAGTTAAAAGTTAGATGTATGCATAATTGGACCCTACACTCTTCCATAAGTGGGTCAAAAATGACCCATATTACAATCAATCTGTTTTTGCACATTTTAGTAAAGCATAATTATTTATTATATTCATATATAATTTATGTATTAAGTGTTATAATTTATGTGTATTATGTTTTGGTCAACACAGGAATTCTTTAATACTTAAAAAAAAACTTTTTAAGCCTTTGAAAACATATTTAACATTTTTAATATTACCATTATTTCTAATGTTACCATTAACATTTTTAACATTTAAAATGAACTGATGAATTGAATTATACAGAAGAGCAATATGAAAATGTCAACAACACACACACACACACACATGGCAACGCTAGCTAGCGTTACCTAACTATAAAATAAACTAATTTTATGATAGGCCTACATGATACTAACACAATAATACTCTTTCACACAACAATACTGACATGTGCACACACACATGCATGCAAGCACAAAACATACATGTCTTGATGCATGCTCAATAATTCAAGTAAGTAATTCCAAGAAAGTTCAATCAGGTCTGGACACAAGGTTTAGTGCAGAAATACATTTTGTCACTCATCCGAGCCCTAGCTCGTTTTAAACAACCCCAACCATATATGCAGCACATTTGCATAAAGACCTAAACCACCACTGGTGTATAATAATGGAACCGGTGGTCAGTTTTATATGCAAATCACCATGACCATTAATTGCAATGTCAACATGTGGTATTCACATGGGATTGGGGAACAGCTGCAATCACAGCAATGTAAGATGGTGAAAGATGTAGGTCCCCTTCTTAAGTTGTGAAACTGTGATCGGAGGTGGGTGACAATTGAAAGTGGATGTATACCACAAACCCACATATACGGCAGAGAGTATTTGACTCTCATCATCTATTGCCACAAAAATCTTCATCAGGACACAAACCAACAGCCTCCCTACTGACATGGCAGGCAGGGAAGGAGAGAAATCTCACATTAAGCAGGCCCTGGGTCAATGTTGTTATCTTAACTGGACATTCATAAAGCTGGGAAAACACACAAACAGTGCTCCAGCAGATCAAAGAGAGGAGAAGGACAACAGCTGTCTAAGCACATACCAGTGGTGATTCCATATGCGGCAGGAGTAGCTTAAAAATTGAGATGCATAGTTTCCAGCCACAGTGTCTCAGTTGATTTCAAACCCCAAAACATGCTACATCAGAAATTGGTCCACCCCAAGGATCAGGTCCCCCAGCACAAACAAAGCAATATAGTCTATACGGGAAAGTGCCAGGAGGATTTCCGGGAATTGTACATTAGGGAAACCACCAGAGCTGAGACTAAAGAAGTCCCTCGGATGAGTGATGAAATGTATCTCCATACTAAACCTTGTGTCCAGGTGTACTGATTCAACTTTGTGGGCACACCAAAACATACAGTAATGCTAGCTCATATAGTTAGCTAGCTAGTGCAAGCTGACAAATTAACACTAGATTGTCACCTAGGCTTACTGTCGCATGATAATAACCCATACTTTCACTCCATAGTCATGAACAACACACATGCGAATGTGCAAGTATATCAACCTGTTGACATCAGATATTGTATTCTATGTATATTTACATATATTCTCTCTTGTTATATTTAAAGATTGTATCTCTTTCGTTTGAGTCAGCTAAATCATGGCTCTTACTTTTGAGCTTTTTCTTTCTCCCCTTTCAGTGTGTGTTCTCATAGCTGAGCAGTATCGCGCATGATTAGTAATGCAAAGGACCCAGGATTGAATCCAGGGTCTGTCAGTTTATGCACCACACACTGTACATTTATATGTTTGAATATATTTTGCTTTATTTGGTTTTCCCATTTGATTTCACCTGGGGTTACATTTATATATATTTATTTATTCCCTTCTGTTTATAAATTTATACTTATTTAACCCCATTTCCTTTGATTTTCCTTTCCTCTTCATCTATCAGCTGGGCTGAGCCATAGCAGCCTAGCCTTCCTGTCCCTCATAACAAAGAAGTTAAATAAAAAATTAACTACAAAACAACATGTTTTTGAGGAATACCTAAAATATGGAATTATAATAACATTTTATTTTAAAGATATTGCAAAAAAAACTGACCCCACCAGGCCATTATGCATCTAAGGATTAAAATTCAAATCATTCATTCACCTGATGCATGCGTTTTGTAAATATATTTTAAATACACAATGACGTTGTATATTGCAGTGCTATATGAGTATGTATATACCATATAAAGTACATTACTAACATGACTTTTTATTGAAAATGTCCTATGCATCCTATGCAATTCCCACCCACCAGCCAATCAGTTGTGAGAGAGTGAGGGCTAACACATGCTTCTGCTGAGACACAGAAATCCAACCAACTGCTGCTCATGTTGCATCTCAGGACAGTTGCTGGAAGGTACTGTCTGCTCACTTCTGCATACCTGAGCTCACAGATTGGCTAATGTCACTGTGATTGACAGGAGTGTGAAATGCCATCTCTTCCACTCACAGACAATAGCCACTTATGCTTCCAGCCATGGATGGCTATGCCATTGACCAGATTCAAATATGTTACACTGTTGTGCCACTCTGGAGCCCAACAACACTGTTTAATGTATTTGATTTTTTTTTTTAACTACAAGACTGTGTAAAAAAGTTTAATATCTTAAAGAAGATTCAGAACCATTTCATTCTTTTGTCTTAATTTATCCAAAAGACAAACAATTAACTTCTAAATAAGAATCAACAATTTACTCGTGTAGTTCACAATCTCAGTAAGTAAGCCCCCTCTTCTCTTGTGTGTATAAAGAAATATAGTACATAGATCCTATAATGTTAGCTTACAAGTTTTGTTATGACATTTATTAACTTAGCAGTGTTTTTTTTATTAAATATTTATACAATAACTGTGAACAATGTAGGTACCTGTCAAATAATGAAAGATTATGGTCTTTACTACTACTAGGGCTTATCCCTCCTGTCATATACATATGTGGACACATGGACAGGCAGACAGAAAAACACAGACAATTAACCTAGGATTTCTACATGGACTGTGGTTTTCAGCTGAGTTAGAGATGTGCTCTGGCTGTCCCAATTCTCCTTCCGCTGTCTGAGTTGAATGCCTGATTTCTGTCACCTTGTCCATGAGCACCTAGAGAGATAGCACTCAGAGTTAGCCTTGCAGCTGCCAGAGCCCTTACTGTGACCTTGGAGAAATGTTTAAAGAATAACTATAACATATTGCCATTCTGTGGCCATAGTTAATCAGGCAGTGAGGGGTTTGCTCATTCAGTACATGCAACTCTTCCTCTCTCTGAGCTCAAGGCTCTGATCTTGCTCTAATAATCCTGCCCAAACACATTCTGTAACCAGGCAGAAACACACAGTCACAAGGAGAAGCCACTTGGGTTTTCAATAGGGATGCCAATTAATCTTAGGTTATTTGTCTGTGTTTTTCTGTCTGCCTGTCCATGTGTCCACATATGTATATGACAGGAGCTTTGCCGATGACACTCAACTCTATCTGTCAATCCCGCCTGATGATCCCACGGTATCGGCTCGGATATCGCATTGCCTCTCTGACATATCCTCATGGATGAAGGAACACCACCTTCAACTAAACTTATC
>JAOTRJ010000038.1:18750528-18761525 GCA_028564905.1 Leptodoras praelongus | reverse complement strand
AACCGGAGTACCCGGAGTAAACCCACGCGGACACGGGGAGGACATGCAGACTCCACACAGAAAGGACCCAGACCTCCTTACCTGGAGATCGAACCCGGGACCTTCTTGCTGTGAGGCGACAGTGCTACCCACCGAGCCACCGTGTCAGCACACTTCATATAAGCATATAAACATTCTGTCACAAATAGATGAGAGGGTATATTTTCAGATAATGGTAAAACAAATCACATGACCTGGCCACACGTCTCAGTGATTTCTCACCCCTGTTTCCTTCATTAGTAAGTTATCTTTTACACTTGGTTGTGTAGCCTGTTGTCTCCTGTAAAACTTTGTATACTTTTTTTTTTACACTTTTCCTAAATCTTGTTTTTGATACTGACATCAAACCTATTCATTTTTGCTTGTTTTTCTACTAATAAAGAGCCTGCATTCGACCTTTCACTAGACAGCACTGTAGGTTTTGTTCCTCACCAACATAATTTAACCACATCTCCATGAGGCTATTTGAATACAATTTATGTGTAATAAATACATTTGCCTCATTTGTAAACATCCCGAGTGCTTTTCACAACAAATGATTCGATTTTTAAGGCTCATAAAATATGCTTACTTTCTCCTCTTCTTGGCAGTAATTAAAAACACCACCTTTGAATAAATAAATAAATAAATTAATTAATTAATAAACAGGTGACCTTGCAAATGCAAATGTCCATGTGGGTTTTCTTTGAGTTCTCCATGTTCTGGAGTGCATCCTGTCCCTGGCTGTCTGGATATACCAGGGAGAACCACAATGGGAAATGTGCTGATCTGGCACCAGTGTGCCTTACTAACCCTTTTTCAGTTCTGGGACAGAACTACTCTGCCAAGTGCACATGCCATCATGGTGCAGGCGCTCTCATTGGAGCTAACCGTAGATGGGTCCACGTCAGAGAGCAGTTTCAGCTAGTGACTGCCTCGTAGCTGATAGTATCTGACTCTCACAATATTGTCCAAGTGTACCAACACATAAGAACATCTCAAATCCTGGAATAAACATTAAGGGCCAAATGGAATCAATTTCAATCCTCAATTCCAGCCAATGGTTGTGTGGGCCTCTGTTCAAGAGAGAACAATTTTCTTGAGGTCTGATATTGACATGGATGAGCTTTACTCAAGTGCCTGTTAGGTGCCTGAGGCCTTGACATGAGGTAGATTGAACAGGGATTTGGAATGGAGAACTATCCTTCAGTGATCTAACAGTGGACATGGCTGGTCTGTTTGACCATGCTATTTTCCAAAATCATCTGTTGGTTCTTCTCTTGAGGGCCTCTTTTTTACAGGGTTGATATACAAATGTCCAGCAAAGCAGACTATTCTAACCACATTTGGTGCTGGGGTTTATAGCTGCTATAATGTACATATAATGTACAGAAACCAACAAATTTCACAGGCACAGGAATTTTGCTATAGTAAAAGAGGAATAAAATACTTTCAGATGTTCTGTTATATGCCTGATGGAAAATAGAGAGTTGACAGTATGCCCTGTCATTTTTATTCTTAACATGGTCTAGTAGATAAAATTGTACATTGGTTCAGAGGCTAGTGTTCTGTTCATATTAATCCAAAGGCACACACATACACACAGAGTGCGTGTTCTCATGCAGTGCCACCACTTGTAATGAGGGTGTAATTTGGCAGACAGACTGACCTATGATCTGGGAGGGAGCAAAGGATTTGCTAATGCAAAGCACAGGAGAAAGGCCTTGTGCTGGACACAGAGCACACCTGAGTCATGTTCTGTCTCTGGTGCAAGTGCACAGATTGGAGAATGGTGATAATTAGTTAGAGAAGTAGCAGTGAGTGACAGGAAGGAGATAGAGTTCAGTAGAGCTCAATTTCCATTTCAAATGTGCTCTTTCTGCACCAAGCAGAGGACTCAGCCTGCTAACCCAAGTTGCATGACATAACCAAGCAAGGCTTTCTTTTTGTTGTTAGTGTTCTTAGTTCAGAGTTCTACCCATTATCCACCTCTCCATATACAGTAACAGTCTCTGCCCAGCCCAGCTGAAGAGAACATCTAAGACATAGTACCCAATAAGAAATCTGTTTAAATTGATGTTTAAAGTAGTAATCTACACATTTTATAATGTAAATAGTAGCAGTATTCATAAAGTGAATTTTAAAAAGTAATAATACAACTAAAACAAATACATTTAATAAGGTAAATTATGTACTGGTTGTTCAAATAAAGCCAAATTAAGTATAGCCAAATACAGTCACACAGCTCAGTTAACATGATAGCACATGTTAATAAAGAGACTTTCACAAAACACTTGCCTATTGATCAATATTATAATTAATCGGCTTAACAATAAAGATCCAGATGAAGAGAAAATCACAAAAGTGATCATCTTTATTGTGGTCTATGCTTTGTTCATTCATTAATTTGCATCAGACACTGAAGCACAAGGATCATTGGAAACGCCAGTAAATGCATTTGCCTTTTGTACCTGACAGATGAAGCAAATAGGCTCTCATTGATAACAAAAGTATTACTGAGCTTGTCAAAGTAATATAGCCAAAGGTGCCTTTCAATGTGTATGCAATGACACTAAAAGTCTTCTGCCCATACTTTAATACTTTAATAATAAAATACTTTTCCAAATAGCATTCGATTACTGGGCTGTGTATACTTTTCCTCAAACAAACAAAAAGAAATTCGATGGGTCATGTAAGGCTTTCATCAATATAATGATTGCTGGGTTTTAATTGGGTCACAGAAAGAAATGAAAGACATGTACAACCCAGGTTCACAGAAAAAAAAACATTTGCGACTTATCTACAGCAGCTTTTATATACTGAATATCAGTTTTGTTTTGTTTTGTTTTTTTTGCCACAAGCCTATTAAACTTTCAATCAGCTACTCTGTGTGCACAATTTTGTACCAACATGCTGATGTATATCAATTTTGTAGTTCTAGTTGAATAGTCCTTACAGCTTTCCTTCTTTGCTTTCATTCAGGGTAGAGATTTAACAAAGTGGCACTATCTATATCTGGTTATTACTCTACACGTTCATGTCTGCCCCACTATTTGGACCCAACATGGGTGTTATCTAGGTGTGTTTGCCCTCAATATTTTCCAAACAATTCTGCCTCTAATTCTGTAATTTAAACAAACAAGAAGCTTATTTTAGTCACTGCAACTCTGAGCAGACAGTTACTGGATGTTAAAGATGAATAAAGGAAAGCAATATGTACATGTTAATAAACATGGTCTTTCAGATGTCCTTTCTGGCAAGCTTTCTAACCTCTTAATATTTGTGTTTATCTCTATTTAAGTCATTATCTGTTCCTTCTGAATAACATATTCATATTTAATTACAAATTTTTTTTATTAATTATATTTTTTTTTAAAAGGAGCCATGTACAAAGAGTGTGGTTATTTGATAGACTAGGCCTTGTGCACAGAAATCTTGATTTCCATAGTAACAGAAAGGAGGACCATAACATTCCAGGAGGCATTCACTTCCCTTCTGCTTTTATGTGGAAATACAAGCCAGTGAAGGAGATATAGGTTAGGGTAGACAGCTAAAGTGCACCCCTCAAAAACCATAAAGAGAGAGAGAGAGAGAGAGAGGTACTAGACAGCAAATGACCTCTTCATTGACAAGATGTCTTAAGAGTTGTCCAGAATGCTGTACTGTTTCCTGGAGAGTTCCAGGAATAAAGCATAGTTTTTGCATATCCTGTCATAATGCCTTTCTGCAAGGACTTCAGGAAGGGATTAAAAAAACTTTAACAGTGTAAGCTGTTTACAGTCTGTTACAATAGCTTACTGAGGCAGATGCAATGGTGGATAAACAATATATTAAGAAATCCAAAACAAATCCAAACAGAGTCCAAAAGAGAGTCAAGATACAGGTAATATTTGGACAATCAAAACAGCAGGATATCAAAGAGCAGTCAGGAATGTACAAAGAAAGAATCAGCCAAAGACGACAACAGGATAGAGAACATTAGACAAGCAAGGCTTGGTATACTGCACATTACTTTGCAGTGTGTGTATAGGTGTATGTGTGTGAGAGAGTTCTTTATACCGGTGGATGATTGTGGTTGATTAGAAACAGGTGTTGGAGTTGAAAGAAGATGAAGTAGGCTATGATGACATGTTCCTATTTCTCCTTTTTTTTTTTTTATCAGTCCCTGCCATGGGATTTTTTCCTAGCATGCCTGCTGTGCTATCAAAGGGGCAGTCGGGGTCTTGAGGTTAGGGTGTCTGCCCTGTGATCGAAGGTCCTGGGTTTGATTCCCACCGCCAAGAGGACTTGGCTGAAGTGCCCTTGAGCTAACCCCCAATGGCTCTCTGGGCACTGTAGCTAGGGCCGCCCACCGCTCCAGCCATGTGTGTTCACTGCCCCTTAGTGTGTCTTCACTAGTGTGTCTCTCTGCACAGATGGGTTAAATGCAGAGGTTCAATTTGTGTGCAAGCACAGTGACAAAAAAGAGACCTTGATATGGAATATGAAACAAAACAAATTAAGTCCAAGATCTAAATCTGTAAAGTTAGTCAAAAATGGAAAGGTAAAAATTATGTTTATACTTCAGTAATATAATTATTATAATTCATAAGTAAAATGTAAGTGCTTCAGTTTTTCCCAAATTGTTCATGGCCAACTATAAGTACTAACACTATTGCTCCAGTATTCAAAATTTGGATGCAAACACCTTTGGTAAGAATTCTAACATTTTTACTGTTAGAACTTGAAAGATCTATTAATATAAAAATAAATAAATAAATAAATGACACACAATCATGGTTTAATTTGGGGAAATAAAGAGATGATGGTGGTGAAAAGGAGAATATTAAAACATTGTTTCCAGTTTTAAAAAATGTAATTAAGAAAATGATTATACTATTATACTGCAGTAGCCATAATAAAAATAATTAACTAGGTATTAAAATTTAAAGGCAATTTAAAAATACTCAAAACCTAACCAAATGTTAATTAAATTGCTAAAATTACAGCCCACTAACTAAAGTGGAGACAATATCTTATTTGTTTAAGGTGATTAGTGGCTAATAACATATTGAACCAAAGAAATCATCTTTATAATTTATGTAATATGGGCTTGAGGCCCTCTGACAGATAGGATGGAAGAGAATGATGGATCACACCTATATGGCTGTAATGTAGCAACCTTGCATTCAGTAGTAGGTCAGACAAAAGGGATACAAACCTAAAAGAGAAGGAGCAAAGAAGAAAGGAATAAGACCAATTGACCAAGGGCAAATAAGGCTGAGGCATGGAGGAAGCTAAAGGAAAGACCCGAGTACAGTTTGTTTGTTTGTTTATTAGGGGTTTAACATCATGTTTTTACATAGTGGTTACATTCATGACAGGAACAGTTACTATTGTGCACTCATCATTGAAATACGAATTTAGTATCTCCAATTTGCCTAACATGCATGTTTTATGGACTGTTGGAGGAAACCAGATCCCCTGAGGAAATCTAAACAGACACAGGGAGAACATGCAAACTCCACACAGGTCATCCTACCCGGGAATTGATCACAGGTCTTTCTGGATCCAGCACCATGCTGGAGAACATGTTGTATAGCAGCATGGAGACCAAGCATAACCTGTTCAGGGACATCTTGTACCAAGATTACAAATACTGTTTTGGCAAGATAGCAAGAACATGGCCAACAACCCAAAGAGTGAAAGAATGAGTGAGAAGGAGATTGACCAGCTTGCTAGGAAGGAATCACAGCCTGAGAAGGACAAGCTGAAAAGTGAAAGTACTGGGGAAGATGAAGTGGAGGGTAGTCTGCCTATGGAGAGCCCATTAAATGGAAAAGAAAAGAGAGACAGTTTCTTTAAAAAAACATTTAGGTATGCCTGGCAGCTTCTGACAAATACAATTGAACATTGGAGACCACAAAAGAGTGATGTTAGAGACCAGTACAGTGATCCAGCAGGAGGTCCAATAGGAACAACAGGGTGTGTACCATGCCCTCCACCTATAGAGTCCCAGTTCAATTCCATGCCCAACTGCCCACCTCAAACCCCTGTTCTGGAAGATTAGAAAGGTAATAGAAAAGGCTTTGTCAACACTGATAACAGGAGCAAAGAGAATATGACACTCTAATGAGCACTGACTGGACTAAACAACATATTCCATTTGAGTTTCAGAAAGCAGTACCTGTGTTTATCCCCAGTAAAGAAATTACAACATTTTTCTTCATCCACATTGAAGGAAATTCCAAGTCTATAGCCAGAGCATGAGCATTGTGCTGCCACGTTTGGAAAATTTCATTTGTTTGGAAGATTTCATTTGTTGTCATGGTACCAAAGGATGACTGGTAACCTGAATGGAGAATAACTGCAATGACATCAGCTTATAGAAGAGGGAAGGTTCAAGGTTTTCCCTGGTGCAAGGAACAATCCTCAGCGATATGGGAACAGATTCAGACAGCCAACTGTAAAACAATCTCAAACATGGCAGGCCAACTACTTCAAGCTACTTCACACCCTACTAAGACTTGCAAATGTGCTGCACTATACAAGACTTCAAACTGCATGGCAGCGCTGGGCGTTGAGACTTGCTATGGAATACCCAGTATCTCTCATTTTGTTTTTTGGCAACCTTTGAAAGCTTCCTCCTCTGCACATGACCAGATGAAATGGTCAATGAGATGAACTTACCATACCTGTTTGGGCAAGAATGTAAATAAAGTCCTCCAAGTCATGGAGCTTATTCCTCAGGAAAGATGTCAGAATGAACTTTCTATGAAAGTGACAAGGTCTTGCTCCACTGCATGATCTTAAATAGACCTTCTGGCAGGTGTTGGCACTCAGGTCTGATCTCCAAGAATAAGTCTGGGAGACTGAATTCTTCCCGGGTTGATCTTGCTACACATTGCTGATACCTTCTGTGGAGCATGGCCTCTTACAGAGGCTGGACTGGGGAGGCTTTGGTCCAAAGCCAACAAACAACAGAGAAAGAAGTTGGTCGTGGCACAGGTGGCAAGGGTGGAGGAAGAGAAGTGCAGGATCAATACTGTGTCTTAAGTGTGCCAGGTGCAATGAGCAATGTGGGAGACTAATAGACCTATTAGCTGGTGTGACCTGTGGAGAATTTCACAAGCATTGCTCAGTTTCCTGATTAGATCCTACAAAGCTCTGCATTGTCTCTGCAAAGTCCTCCTCTGGTTCAGCACACAGGAGAGTGGCGCTCTCTGTAATGCTCTGAATCCATCTTAACACATTCTTGCAAGACTGCGCTAGCTCAGGGCCAATGCAGGTGGAGACGCAATCAGAATCACGTGAAAGCTGGCAGAAGTGTTGGAGATCAGCAAGCAAACAGAAGCGCTTCATCACCATTAGTAAGCTCATAATTCAGTTTGTCAAGGATGGTGGAGGAGTTTAATAAACCAAACCCAGACCTCTGACATGACTCCTCATTAAAAAAATATGTGAAAAAAATCCGAACGCAACTTTTGTCAAATCTGTGATACTTTTTTTCAAACACTGTCTCTTGGCACTGAAGCTGACTTGTGATTGTCTTTATAGTGAATTATAAAGCCGGTCAAACACTTCAAGGACTGAAAATGAATTCTCTTAGAAAATGTTGAATTTTCAAAAAAAAAGACTTCTGGGTAAAAGTCGTACCCTTGATTGGCTCAAGTGGATTGCATTGAAGCATTCCATTTTCATTTTCTTATTGTTGGTATATAAAGACTTTTTTATATTGACATAACATGCAAGTCAATTGACAGATTGTGAGGACATTCAAAATTAAACTTTCTATATTATGAGACTTTCTCTGTTGACTTAAATTAAAATATCAAGGCAACTGACGCTGCAGCTCATTGCACTGGTAGGTTGTCACTTTATGTTCAGTGAAACTATATACGAGTCATAATTATGTTATAACATTGTTATAAGTATTCATTAAAACTTGTCATCACTAACATGCACAAAACATACAGTACACAAATGTGACAGTAAACACTTTTAAAATATTCAATAAGTAAAAGTGTTATACAACAGATTCTCATGTCTCCAAATGCACAGCAGTCACAGGCTTTATCATTCTCCCAATTTTCTTTCCTCTGTAAGCCTCAGCACCATTATGTGGCTCTGACATGGCATTGGTACCCAGAGCTACAGAGATAAAGTGTCATAACACTTTAGGTTAACAAATTCTGTCACCTCAGACAGGTGTTATATCAACATGACATCAAAATCAGTGAAGTCTTCATGACAGCTGACACCTTTGTAAATGTTTATGTAGGTTTAATGCCAGTTGTCATAAACTGCTTGTGAAGGTGACATATAGCCTTATGAATGCTTGCCTTAAGTAAAGATGTCATTTGTGGCCATACATACAGATATGGCTCTTTATTCTTGAAATGCTGTTTGTGTGTGTGTGTGTGTGGACCATGTTTTTAAACCTTTGTGGGGAACAAATGTCCCTACATGGATAAGAAAACCTGATATCTGTGACCTTGTGGGGATTTTGCTGTTCCCCATAAGGAAAGTGTTTTTTGTTGTAGTTTTTAACAAAGAAAATGGGGGGGGGTGCCATTTTATTACTGAAGTTAAGGTTAGAGTTAGCATTAATTAGCTGAATTAATAAGTATGTCAATGGAAAGTCCTCACAAGTATAGCAAGACAAAGTCTGTGTGCTGTGTGTGTGTGTGTGTGTGTGTGTAGCAGTTGGGAAAGACAGGCTAAATGAGCACCCATTAATGGAGCACAAAGGCACTTTGCTACAGACTGGACTCAGTTGAGCTTAACTGTTTGTATCAGAGCTTTCTGCTTGAACCACTTTCACTTACAGAACCTTCTCAGAGAGGAGCTGGGGCAGAAGGTGGTCTAAGGAAAAAGAAAAGATCAGGGTGTGAAATAGTAGTTGGTTTGATGGCTGGATGGATGGATAGTATAAATGAGAATTGTTCTACTTAGTGTGACCAGTACAGCTTTCATGATCTCAAAGTTTATACTATTTCACTTCTCAGAGGGTTATGTAAAGGTAGGGATGATTTTGATGATCCTGAGTGGAAAAGGCTCAAAGAACACAAGAGAGTAACTTAAGTTATGTGTGTATGTGAAATAGAGAGAAAGAGAGTGAGAGAGAGAGAGAGAGAGAGAGAGAGAGAGAGAGAGAGAGAGAATTTTTAATATTTTTTAAAAATGGGTATAAGCCTAAACTCACAATTTGTCATGATTTACATTCTAAACTCCATCTTATGAGACTATATTTTAAATTACTTAGTTTATATTTAGAAACATTTGCAGAATATTTGCATATATGTTTTTTTTTTAATACAGAGGTTAAAATAATATTTCTGAAAGCACTTATTCAACCTTTTCTTTTTTTTGGCCTCTTTTTTTAAATAATTTACTAATCTCGTCCACTTGCTTATTTTCTCCTATCACATTGTAGCTACCAAAATGAAAGGCCAAAGGCTAACACATGCTTCTTAAATTACTCATAAGGTCAGCCATTGTCATTTTAATGCAATTAAAGTTGAGCCATATGACAGGTGATTATTTTTAGGAGAACACTTCAAACACTCAAGCTAACAGTCCTAAAATTAATTTATACTTCTTCTTTTTTCATTTTCCTTACACTTTTCCTGGTGATAGTCACAGTGACAGCAGGCTGAGTTCAGTCAGTTAAGTCCAAAATTCTCTACCCTCAGTCACAGCTCCTCCTAGGCTATCCCCAGACATGCCCAAGCCAGCTGTATCATAAGAATTCTCCAGCAGGTCCTGGAGACATGCCTGATACAGATCTACCAGGATCAGACCAGAGGGCATCCTTGTAAGGCGCTCAAACCACCTCAACTGGGTTCCTTCAATTTGAAGAAGCAGTGGGCTCTAAAGCAGACTTTGTAACAACTATCAGGCCACATGACCAAAGGCCTTGTCCAAATCCACAAAATATGCATGCATAAGATGTGCAAAGTAAAGAGTTGTTCCATTGTTCCATCTACAGCTTGGGTGAGACCTGTTCCTTTTGAATCCTAGGTTTGTTCGATTCAGATCTACAGAACTCTTGCATATACATTTCCTTGGAGACTGAGTACTGTGATCCCCATATAATTGGGACAATCAGTCTATTCTCCATTTTCAAAAATAGAGACACCATTCTAGTTTCCCAGTGTAAGGGCACTATCACAGATCTCCATGCAACATTGAAGAGTCATGTTTACTACACAACTCCATCCTCATCCAGTGTCTTCAAAATCTCCAGCTGAATCCACCCCTGCAGCCTTACTGCCATAGTAATCTCAGCTACAGTGATGAACTCCAAGACACCAGAGATTTCTGGCTCTGCCTTCTAAAGTGAGGATATGTCTTACAGGTTAAAGAATTTTTCAAAGTGCTTCTCTCAGTGCTCAATAATATACCAGGTTAAGAAGGAGTTCTTGACTCAGACTCCTGCTCTATGTGTAAGGACACAGCCAAACCGAGGACTTGGTCCATTCAGACACAGTGGCCCTGCTTACAGTGCAGAAACAAAAAGAATACATTTTATGGAGATTATGGTGGTTGGTATATCTGGAAGTGGAGAGATGGGCAGATTTTATGGATGTAAACTCCATACCACAGGCCTGCATTAGAAATGTAATCATACATCATGTACAATCATTATGTGAGAAAAGCTTTTCTAAATCTCTCCATCTGGACTCCATGCTGTTTTTACTGAAAATGAAGACCAATGAAATGCCAAAGCCATTAAAGCAGGCCTCCTTGAAACTGAAAAATATGAAAAAATGAATTACTGTTAGCAAAAAGACTTTCTTTCATAAAGTTTCATAAAGAAGCAAGAAAGCATTTTAGTCAGACAAATTTAATAGTAATGCTTTGTATAGGTTCCCATATTAAATATTCATATTACTGTATTAGGGCGGCATGGTGGCGCAGTGGATAGCGCTGTCGCCTCACAGCAAGAAGGAACCGGGTTCAATCCCCGGGTGGGGCGACCTGGGAAATTTCTGTGT
>JAOTRJ010000038.1:18596729-18607489 GCA_028564905.1 Leptodoras praelongus | reverse complement strand
GGAGGCCCTACACCATACTAATAAATTATTGTGGTCTGAAATGACAGGTGTTTCAGTTTCATTGTCTAACCCCTGTAGTTTTGTTAAAACAAAAATGAACTTCTGAAAGTTTTATAGTCACTTTTGACATGAACCCATGAAATGAATTAATCAACCCAGTTAAAAAGTTTACCTTTTAATTAATAATACTTGATTTCATTTAGAATTAGCAATTTTTTACTTTCGTCTGAGCACTTTTTCTTTTTTTGCTGGATACTTCTACATAATTGAGTAAGATTTTGACACCTATACTTGCACTTAAGTATAATTTCTGCTCACAAGTGGACAAAAACAGTAAAAAGAAAGTCTCTCGGGTTATGCAGTTTATCCAAGAATATGAAACATGATTGACATGACCAAAATTGTTGGTTCTGTCGTTAGTGTCTTCTTTTAAAGCTTCTGACATTTATATCAGCAGTACTGCTCGTGGAAGTTGACTTCCTTTCTTACAGGTTATTCCTTTCCAGCTGTCTTATTGTGTTTTCTCCTGAATGCTGGCTGGCAGTTTTCAAAATCTGTCCTGTAGTAAAAACCTTTTATTGGCTTCAGAATCAGGAATCTGTTCAGTAAAGTGAACAACCATAGGGGGCACTACCTCCTTACTACATCTCGCTTTTTTTCCACTTTTTTGTGCACCTTGTATCCTTTTTTCCAAGTGTATTTGATCATACTAATGAGGACAGTCAACCACTTTGCCTTGTGACAGGAAAAATAAAAGGAACCCAGAGCTTCCAAGATGAATCAGAAGAAAAGAGAGAAAGAGAGAGAGAGAGAGAGAGTGTTCTGGCAAAATGCAGTTCAACCTAATACAGTGGCGTAATGAGTCAGCCATAACTGATCCAGAGCGATGGCATAAATAAGTCATCTTGAAAAGGTGTCATCCAGTACTTAGACCTCATCTGCCCCATCCTGCATTGATCCACTCGCCCGAAGTGGATTTCAAGTCAATATCATCATGATCAGTGTTGAACGCGGGTTTCACTACAGATGGAGCGGAGTCTTTATTTTTCTCTTTCTTTTTCCCATTGCGTCTGATCTCAGTGTTCATGCCAGATGACCCAGGGCTTAGCAGTGATGCAGACTGCAGTTTTTCCCAGCACAGCCTGAATGGGACAAAGCTCCAGTGAAGGTGGCTGAAATGGAGTCAATGAGGGAGAGAGAGAGAGATAGAGAGGGAGAGCAGGGAAGAGTAGTCAGATACAGTGCTACAGGTTATCAGCCTGATGTATTCTTTGGATCAGTCAATTGAGGAATTCGTAGCTCAGCCACCGTGGACACATCTGTAGAATGTGTTGCCACCGGGCACTAACAGCGAGCAGAGACCATATGTAATTCTCCTTCCCTGTGTCTCTGTCATATACAGTACTCACCACAATCCACATTGCTTATTACTCGGAGAAGCTGACTGTTACTTTTCATGTTTCTTTAGACTTTTGGTCTTAAATCTTTTTCCCCCATCACATAAAAGATGCCAAACAAAGAAGATGACAGTTTGCACATGCTTCCAAAACGTAGTGGAAACCTGACCATCACACTCATATGTGTGCCTTCCCTAAAAACGTATAAGCACACGGTTGTCCAGAACATCTTTGTATGTTGTAGCTTTATGTTTTTATGTTGATTTTTCTCCCCTGGAACTAAGAGGCACAAACAGAAGTACCAGAAAAAATACTAAACAAATAGCAAAGGCACCTATGCATCGGCTGCGTCCGCCATATAAAGCGATCTATGGAAGCTTCTAGAGTTGTTTCCGCTGTGAGAATGTCAAGCTATAATGATTTGCAATTTTCAAAGGGGTTTAATAGTTCATAGCATAATAGGTCATAGCATTTCGGAGGTTTGGATTTACACACATGAGCATTTCAAGGGCGTACCGTGACTACAAGAATTTGGGCAAAACCTCAACAGCAGGTGAGTGTGACCAGTGTTCCCTCCAAAGATCCGGTGGGGTACCTACCAAGTATTAACTGGTATTTTTCTGGTACTTCAGTGTATTCCAGAATATCCCTAGGTACAAAGTGAGGTCCATGAAGACATGGTGTGCCAAGGTTGGAATAGAAATCCAAGTAGCCTGAATATAGCCCTGACCTTAGCCCCACTGAACACCTTTGTGATGAATTGGAACACCAGCACCCCAGGCCTTCTCACACACCGTTAGTGCCTGACCCCACTAATGCTCTTGTGGCTGAATGAACAAATCCCATGATACAAAATCTAGTGGAAAGCATTCACAGAAAAGTGGAGGAGCAAAAATGGGACTAAATCTAGAATGGGATGTTCACAAAAATGTATGAGTGCACAGATGTTATGATTGCCCTTTGGTAATATAGTCTAGAAATAGTGCATCATTTCTAACCTCTGCATATGCAACCTCACAGGGCAACTGCTAACTGCACAAGCACTAACTGCTCTTATCCGCCTTAGCTGGGACCTGAACCTACAATCTCCCACCAACAAGGCTGAAGCATTTCTATTTTTCCACTTTTTTCTCCTGTAGCTGTTAACCTGTTCATCTAAAAGGTCTTCCTGTTTTAAACAACAGGACAATATGACTTCCTGTTATTCTGCACCAGGATGCGTATTGACCCTGCCTCTCCTCTGCAGATCTGGATGTGTCAGACAACCCCATGCTCACTCTTCCTCAGGTAAACATTGCATTGAACATTGCATTCCCAGTTATCACTCACACTTGAAACTTGTGAGCCAGGCTAGAAACCAAGGCCACAAGGAAGAGAGTGGTGGATCGAACTACCGCCCTACAGATCAGAAGCATGTCAGGGCAAGCCTATGTGCAGGTCTTCACTCAAGTCTCCTGCAGGGCCAGGGCAGACCCAGCTCTCTGCATTGATCTCATCATGCTGTGTTTAAAGTCTGCTGCACTGATCTTTTCCTTTTTCACACTTTCCTCAGAAGAATACTGGCTTTCATGTCTGCTTCCTGACATATCTAGCCTTAGCAAAGTGGCCTGTATACGTAACTCCATCTTCCAGATGGTAGATTTATGAGTTGGTTATCATTCTTCATAAAAATCAAAGGAACAACCAGTGTATCAGTCCATTGTTTCACTCCTGGAATGTAGATGTTTGATCTCTTTCAATCTGATCCTCTTTTCAGATGCATCTCTGCTTGTGACACAGCTACATCTCAAACCATAATCAGCTTTATGTTAGCTATGAAGTAATGAGCCTTCCTTTGAAACCCAAAAAATGTCAGAACTGCTCTTAAGGTATTTCTGTCTTAAGCTTCTCAGGCACCTCACAGCACTTTATTAAGGGCCATGTGCTTGACTTCACTTAGTCCTTCTCTTTTTCTTAATCTCTCCCTCATTTATGTCTTCCCACAGTTGGTGTTTTGATGTGAAATTAGCTGTCAAGTCACACTTTTCATTCATCATTTTATTTTGTTGATTCTGTGCTTCGTCTGTGCATTGCAATAAATCCAGGCAGCAGATCAAAGAAAGAACAAGGAAGCTGGTGGGTATTAAAAATAAATGACTCTGAGATTAAATGCACTCTCTCTGACATACATTCTCTCTCGCTTACTGTCTTACCTCTTTTCCTTTCCCCTCTTTTCCTATTGATTTTGTACCCTAAGTTGAGTCAACTCTTCAGAAGCTCTCCTGAAACAATTTGTTGAATCGAGTAGGTGACAGCTGAGAGGTATCTAGCTAGTTGGTTGGTGGCTCGGGAATTGGTTTTCAGTGTTCTGTATCTGTCTGTCCATCCTATATTTCTATTTGTTAAATCAAATAAGAGAATTAGGCAGAGTTCATCTTTAGACAATGTCCCAAACAGACTTAGTGATGAGGAATGAGATGTTTGATCTTATGTATAGAGGCATAATAATTTAGTGCTAAACCTGCCCATTGCCCTGGCATTGCAGACGTCCCAAATTTCTTTCCTCTGATTAATTCATCCATTTTTTTTTTTTTTGCTTCTCACTATTAACAACCGAAGACACTCTCACAAGTTTGTGATCCAGTGACTCATGGCTGCAATGTTTTGCCTTCAAAAAGGAGTAACCTGGTTTAACCTGGTCTCAGGAGTCTAGGTGCTTATGTGTGGAGCAGCCACAGTCTAACTGGATGAGACCATAAAGAAGGCTTGGATACCCCTTGGTTTTACTAATGCCTGGCAGTGTGACATTGGGTATGAAGATTACGGACCTGTCTAGAATTTGTTTGTTAACCTTCCTGGAACACTGGCTCAGTTAATAAGAGGATGAAGCAGAAATGGGAAGGCAACGCATTCCGGCTGCTGACAAGCTGACTGCATTCATAGAGGGGCATCTGTGTCACCTTTTCTGACACTTCCCATGCAAAGCAACGCCTAATCGTAGATGCTCTTTAATACACTACCCATGTCATTGCTTTCTTCTCTAGTGGAAATAATTAGTTTGATTAAAGCTATTCGTTATAAGGCAGAGAGACTGAGTGGTAGTGAGTGCAGACCCATTTGAAGGAACTTGCCCTTGGGTTCAATTACTATAAGGGGCTGCTGAGTGCAGGGTATTTAATACTTTGTCAAATCTATTCTGTCTCATAAAATGGCGGCCTCTTTAGCAGGATTGCCTGGAGGGCTATTGCTCAGGATCTGATGGAGACAGTGCTCTCTGGTAGAAATACAGAAGAGCCATTAGTGCATAAAAAATTATGAAAGTACTTATCAATAAGTTTAAGTGTTTTATTGTTGTTTGATGTTTAATTAATAATGCATGATGATTAAACATACTAATGCTTAGACTATGGTAGAATGTTTGGGTTATCTTCATCATGCCAGCTGTCAAGCAGTCTGCAGTTATTAAGCATCAATGTCTTCATCTTTCCACACTGCAAATGTTTTAACACATATTTTGAACAGTTATCAGACAGTTGTCTTTTTTTGTCTTTAAGATACATCCATGCCATGAGTTTATGTAAACATCAGTTGAAGTCAGGTGGTATTTCTGAGGTGACACCATTCCCCATAGAGTCGGATCTATTTTGGAGGCCCAATTAAAAGGTGTTGAGTGGCCGTGTAGTGCAGGTGGCTCATCAGGGCTGGTGCGTTTGACAGTGACAGGACCATGTTCTAGACATGCTTTTAACTCTACGGCCCGGCTCTAATGGGGACCCTAATGATGTTCCATGTGTCTCGGGACTGGTGTGTTGTGTGAAAGTTGGACACCCACCCTGGAGTGTTAGTGCTTGCAATTAACACCCTGCCCTCCTGAGTCCACTAGCGACAACACATCACCCACAGTCCTGACGTTCTGCACAGGAAGAAAGTTCTCTGTAGAGTGTTAGACGGGAGGTTCAGATGTTGAATCCTTACAGATTTAGCATAGACTGTGCAGTCCGCAAGTTATTATCTCATAAATATCAGTGTCTGTGCATCTGTCAGTGACAGTGAATCGGGGAATGTGCATCTCCATTACATGCAGCTGTAGCTGTCAGGAGTAGGTGATGAAGAACCCAAGTGGGGTCTCCACTGAGATGTAATTGCAGAGTACTTGTTAGTAATTGTGGGATGGCAGGCTAATGCTGACGGTGCTCATTGTGTCTGTGTGCGTGCGTGCAAAACCGTTTCATTCGTGGCTCTGGAAAAGGATTAGATTGTTAGATCCAAAAAGACATGTAAACAGCTGTATAATTTTATTAATGGAACCACAGTCCCACAATAACACAATCCTTTTCACAGCATTACATCATGGCGGGAAACTCAGCAGGTTAACCTTAATTCATTCTTCTTTTTTCCTCTCTCATTTTGTCCCCAACATTTCATACTATTTTTCTCACTAGCCACAACACTCTCTGCTTTTTCTTTTTGCAGCAGCCTGGTTTGCCTTTTTCCCTAATTTAATCAGGCAAGTTCTTCTCAAAAGCTGACAGAAACCAACTTTTCAATTCCAATTTCAATTTGAAGGCCACTGAATATATAATAGACCTAACCCTAACTAAGGAGTGTTCCACCAGATGAAACATGGTGTACACCAGAAGTCTGCGAGCAAAATATGTTTTATCTTCTCCACTGGCATGTTCATGTGATTTTAATAAATCAGAGAGCAGTGATATTTTATGATTAAAACTGTTACGTGTAAGAACTCTACTAGCCAATCACAGGAGCTCAGGTATGTGGTAGAGGGTAATTAGGGCTGAGTGGTCTGCTGGCCTGCGACATAGCATGAGCAGCAGGTTCTGCTGGGTGACTTACTGTCTCAGAGGTAGCACATGCTAACCCTCATGCTCCCTGCTTGCTAGGTGTAGTGTAATAGGAGACAGTTAGCTAGTGGGTGAGGATTTGCAAAATGACCAAGCTGCGTGAAAATGGATTACAAATTGAAACAAAAATAGTTTCTAGCAGTACGGTTGCCTCACAGCGAGAAGGTCCCGGGTTCGATCCCCAGGTGGGGCGGTCTGGGTCCTTTCTGTGTGGAGTCTGCATGTCCTCCCTGTGTCCGCATGGGTTTACTCTGGGTACTCCGGTTTCCTCCCACAGTCCAAAGACATGCACGATAGGTTGATTGGTGTCTCTAAAGTGTCCCTAGTGTGTGAGTGTGTGTGTGTGTGTGTGTGTGTGCCCTACGATGGATTGGCGCCCTGTCTAGGGTTGCGCCCTATGCTGCTGGCTAGGCACCGGCTCTCCCATGACCCAGAAAATGTCAAGAAAATGAATGAATGAATAGTTTCTAGCTGTTATGAAAGATAGCAGACAAACAATGTGTTTGGCCAATGCTCAAAATGGAAACAAACTAATGACCAGGCAATCAGCAAAAGGCTAGGCAAGACTAAAGGGTTAACAGTAAGAGTGAGACAACAGAGCACAAACACTTGGACTGACCACAGGCATAATACTGGAACAAGATGACTACAATGATGCAAAGAGAATCCAAGTTATTTATGGGAGTGAACCTGATTGTGAACAGGTTATTCCAATCAGTAGTCGAGTCTTGGGGAACGTGGATAGGTGCTTGATACATAATCATGTGATGAGGTCGCGGGCTGAGGAGCACGGGAAGTTGCGCGATTGCCGTCTGTAGGATATTATTTGGCTGCTCCAGACTCTGTAGAGAAACAAATGAGTTGGCCCACCAGCATCCAAGTCAGCAGGAGGTATTTCTAATTGCCTGTCTTTTTAGAAAGCCCCCTGTCCTGCACTAGCATACAGGCTTTTTAGTTTGGATGTGTTTTAGGACCATTCAGTTGCAAGAAACCCTGAAGAAGGGTGCTGTATTTAAATAAAGCTTGGGTTATTGTAAATCAAAATCAGTCAATATAGCTTTAAATATCTTGAACCATATTGCTCATAGGCAATTAGTCATTCTTCACGTCTTCCTTCACTACTCTGCCACACTGTGAACAAAGTCAATCACTTTCAGCTGGAAATCATCAGCTGCCATGCTGAGCCATAAACCAAGCCACGACTCATCAATTTCATGTACGTTTTCCTACTTTGTATATAGAATTTAGCTCCCAGCCGGTAAATGCCCTATTTTTGCATGGGGTCCGGTCGGAAAGATAGAGAAGCAAAGAAGAAGCAGACCAACAAACAGAGAAAAGGAGTGTTGTTATAGTAACAACTGTCTATGATCAAGGCCTTGTAAGCATGTCAAAGCCACATTACAGGTAGGCGTTAGATCCTTACCGGTGCCCCCAAAAGAAAGAAAAGTGCTCTCTTAAGAGTAGCCTATTTACTTTTCTGAAAAACAAAAAAACAGCAATACATAACTCTCTGTGAGCCAGACTGATGGTATTCATTTGCTATGTGTTGCTTTGAAGTGTTTATCAGGTGACACACAAACTGCAAAGGATGTAGCCCAGGAGAACATCCATGGGCTTATCTGCTCTTTTCTTATCATGCATTACTGCCCTGTGCTGGGACTTTACTGCATTTCTTCTCCTCTAAACCACTCCCTCAGGCATTTCCTCTTTGCTTTTGCGTGAATGATGTGTTCCATCATTCGCATTGTCACTCTTTACACAACACTGTTATGTTTTGCTATACGTTTTGTCTTTTCAGCATCTACCCCATTCCAGTTCCATGATGCCAAAGGCAGTTTCCAGTAGCTTGGGGGGTGAAACAACATGGCTGTCACTACTGAAAGTGCTTTTTTTTCCCTCACACTTGTTTCAGCTGTGGACAGCGGCTTGAGGGTTCTACTGATCCGTGAATAGATGCTAGCTCCTCCCCCTGCTGGAGCAGGTGCTATTTTATTCTGTCTGATTGGCCAGTCTGCCTACGTCTCCCAGTCTCTCCAAATGGCTCTTTAATGAGTCTGATGAAGCATAATGACGGGCAATTTCCACCCCTGGGGCCTACAATGAGCGTTACCCAGGCTTCAAGGCTAAACTGCGGTGGCATATTACCTCAGTGTGTGTTCCGGCACCAGAGAAAGATACCATTGCCATATGAAATTGTTGCGTTTTTTTTTTTTTTTTCGCCAAGTTCCATTTTATTTTTTGCAGGATTCTGTTTGCTGTTATTTTTTCCCCTATATTAAGTTTTATCAAATTCATTATCATTAAATCCTGTGTTGAATCAGAACATAGGCTACGGTGCTTTTACACAGATTTTTTTTTTATCTGTCTGAGTGATCAATCTATGTTGTAATAGGGTAGGGAGTGTAGGCTAGCAATAATATAACCCTGTGGTAGCGGGGTCGAGTATCAGTGCTGATTGAGAGGAGGTGGGTGGAACCACAGAGAGAGAGAGAGAGAGAAAGAGAGAGAGAGAGGGGGGGGGCAGTAGTTAGTGGAACTTGCAAGACCCACACTTAAAGATGGACAGAAGCTGTAAGCTCATGCCAGAATCCTCTCCATTTGTTTTTCATTTGGGTCTTGAGTCTTTGAGAGTGCATTAAAAACGGTCATGTAAATAACTGCAGTCCTGGAGTTCAGTAAAATTCCTCCTGCCTCCCATGTTTTCCTCTGCACCCTCAACATACTAGGGTTCTACAAAGCCCAAAGACTATACTTTATTTATTTTCATTTACTTGTCCTTGTGTTATGACAGTCTATATGAACATTCTAAGTCTTATGCTCATATTATTCTAAGAATATCCAGATGCTGCCCCAGTAGCCAGTTTTACTCTCCTGCGCTAGCCTAAAACAACTGCCCGTATTGCTGTTGGTTCAGAGTACAGAGGGAAGCAATAATTCTGTATTAATTTTAAAACCTCTGAATGCAAGAGGCTGACATAATGAGATTTATCGAGTTGTTGTTTCATCCAATTTGGCTAGCTGTCTCTGACACCAAAATTGATGTGCCTGTGTCACTCATGCAGGGCAAAAGTGTTGCCTAGAATGCTATTGATTGTATTTCTCTCCTGTCATTTTATTTGAAAGTATCGAGTTTAACAGTTACTTTTGTTGCGCTTAATAAACTGCGGAATTCCATCTTCAGCTTCGTAAAAATCATAGGGCCCTACGTCGCGGGTGAGCATGACTAAACGGCAAGTTAGGAAATGACGAGTCAAATGTAATGTTGTGGCATTAAAGCAACGTAGTACTAATTAGTTCCAATTATAAAATTGGGTTACGGGATATGAGAGATGCTTTTTTTAAATCTCATCTAACTTTAAGCGTTAAAAAAAATAAGAAAAACTGTGAGAAGACCAGTACCTGACATTTTACATGGCCGGTTATAGCCACTTCGATCTATTTGAGCTATTCATTGTAAGAGCACATAACAGTATCTGTGCTTGTTTGAGAGGGAATATTTGGGTAAGATAACCCTGATAAGCCAGCCAGCAGACAGCCAACATTGTCTGATTAAAAAAAAAAAAAAAAACAGCCGTATAATAAACAAAACGTATAATAACCAAGCCATATCTAACAAAATCTCATCCTACACAGCTGGCTCCTGCTCAGTCTTTCAGATGTGATGATTACCAACAGACATATCCCACTTCTAAAACATCCACGCACACTGTGTGTTAATTGTAGCACCTAATTTTATCACTACGAAGCCTAATATTATTCCACCTCTTAATCAAATTGTTTAGCTGTAATATAAAAAAAAAAAACCTACTTAGCTTCTTTATCCTCCACATCCTTTCTCTTTGCCACCTGCCTACCCCACTCAAAAGTGCAGAGACAAGCCTCAGTTGGAGAGAGGCTTTCCAGTGAGCCCTTGTTGCTGTTTACTCAATTACAGCAAGGGTACAGTGCCACTCTTTTCATTTGCCATCATCAGCCACTCCGTACACTTATCTTTATGGCTCTTCCAGGCTCCCCAGAGCTGTGAGCAGCTCACCTCCGTCTCCTCCACCATCACCCAGTACCTCATCTCTTCTGACTTCTGCAGCAGAGTTAACCATCACCATGCTCCACACTCTGCCATTCAGCAGAAGCACAAAAGATGATAAAAAAAATGTTTTGTAAATTCTCTGAATGTAAACGTTCTGTAGTGCAATCCTATTACTTATTTTTATTTTTTTGTTTGAGATTTTTTATAACATTTTAAGGTGATTCTGATGCAATATCCTATAGATTTATTGAAATGGATTGGTTGGTTTGGTTGGTGAAATGGATGGTTTCAGGATTAAGTGAAATGTTTTGTTACACAATATTTATTTATTTATATTTATTAAATTTATTTATTATAAATTTATGTTTCATGTTTACATTTGGCATTTCTAATTCTATTTAACTTTTACTGTTTATCTGGTGGGCGGCACGGTGGCGCAGTGGATAGCGCTGTTGCCTCACAGCAAGAAGGACCCGGGTTCGATCCCCGGGTGGG
>JAOTRJ010000038.1:18421080-18431260 GCA_028564905.1 Leptodoras praelongus | reverse complement strand
ACACTAAGGGCCAATTTTCCCATCACCAATTCACCTACCTGCATGTCTTTGGACTGTTGGAGGAAACCGGAGTACCCAGAGGAAACCCACACGAACACGGGGAGAACATGCAAACTCCACACAGAAATTTCTTGCTGTGAGGCGACAGCGCTATCCACTGCGCCACCGTGCCGCCCCATACCATAATAATGAATAAGAAAAATAAAATGATGCGCATGTTATTGTTATGTGTGAACAGCACAAGTACGTAATCAGTCTGCAAATTAACAATGAACCTGTTTGTAGGAAAGCATGCATGATGGTGATGCTCTTCCATAAACAAACCCAGAATCTGCATACGGACCCCAGTGACATTTCTTATTCCATTTCTGAGTGGGTTGCCTTCGTTTACCTGCATGAAACTGATAACAAGCAGCAGGGAAAGTAGTAGAGCTATTAAAATAAAATAATATTTTCCTTTAATGAACCCATGCTTTCCGACCTCTTAAGTGTAGTAATCACAGGGATCGTACATGGCTGAATGCCCTCAAGGTGATCAAGGCTGTTAATTGTATCTCAGATAAGAGTGTTGTGGTGCAGAGCCTTGATAATAACTCACCTCCGGCTGGCAGATTAAGGTTGTTTAAGGCAGTCCTGAGATAGTGAGACTTCTCCAGGTTAGGCTATTAGTCCCCTTTCCCTTGTCCCCTCCAGGTTGCAGGTACTGCACAAAAATTATCTATTTTTATTTCTGTATCTCCAGGAACAGGGAAGAGGGGCATTCTCACCGATGCCCTGGTTCTGACTGTACAGCGAGGGACATTTATCAAACCCCTCCATTTTCACAAGGAATAAAGAGAGAGATCTCCATTACGGCGAACGGGACAGTCACTAGCCGAGTGAACGTGCAGGAACAGGAAAGCTCTAGAGAAACAACCAGCCTCCCTGTAGGCCTATTAAAGAAAGGTGTTTCTCTTCCCCATACCCTTGTTCTGTCTGGATTGATCTCTATCTTTAGTCAATATCTGCTCAGAGACTTTGAAATTAAATGAATCTCAGGAAAATAGAAAGCAAAGTGTCTCTGGAGTGAACAGTGAAATGTAGAGGAGCAATGGAGCGAGACAATGAGACAGTGAGTTAAATTGGGGAACCTAAAAATTTTTCTCAAATCCAGTGCTTTTTACATACAGAAACATTTATATTTATGTTTATATTTACAGTATTTTTTTTAATGACTGAGGTCACTTTGTCATTGGAAATGGCTTAGATATATGTTTGTGCTCTAAAATATCTCTGCTGTTTGGGTGGAGCGCTGAAAGAAAGATAACATGAAAGAGACCCGGGCTATCTGGGATGGAGGAAAAAGAGATTGCGAGACAGAGAGATAGACAGAGAAGCAAGAATGGAAAGGAATCAGTCTGCAGTGGCATAAATGACTAAAGATGGTTGAGGCCATGCAGGGCCACAACGGATGATTTCCAATCGTAGCGCAAAGCCTCTTCACCAGCTGATGCCAGTTTCAATTCCACTCTCATCTCGGTACACAGTGCACTTAGCTATCCCTCTCTGCTCATACTTACACACACACCCACACACCCTCACACCCGCTCCAATATAAGATCCCTGAGAGGGTCGCAGCGTTATAGTTTAGGCAGCGAAAAAAAAAATCCTATTTGCATGCATAGCGTATGAAATACTTTCAGGGATAGTTCAGAGATTATAGTGTGGTAACTGTGTGTGTGTGTGTGTATGTGTGTGTGAGACCAATCTGAGCATTTGGGACTTTCCTCCCCATCCTCTTCAGGCGCACAAACTGTTTGTGTGACATATTTCATATTTTGAATGGGGCTGTCTGCCAGCAGAGCTGTCTGAGATTTAGATGAATGTTTTGCTACATAAATTAAATACATAAATCACAGATCTGTCACACGAACACGTTCTATCCAAATTTTACTCTAGTTTAATGACAGTAAGACAAAACATTGAATGAGTAAGTGATACAAGAAGAGCAGAGAAATGGCGGTTAGTGGTAGTGCTGAACCGACGGTTAGGAATTCATCTCTCAGCCACTTTTGACTTATTAAGGAAGACCTTTACATGTCAGCCGCTCCGTCGTGTCCTGTTTCACTCACAAGAAAATATCATGTAATAACAGATGTAATAACAGATGTAATAACGCTCGCCAATTTTGCCCTTCCTTTATAAATGAATGAAAGTTGCATTTATATAGTGCCTTTCTAAACCCCAGGAGGCTTTACAGTCGACGTACAGCTTTAACACCAATCACACCCCGGTGAGAAGCGGCAGCAATGTTTGTAGGGAAATCATCTATTTTGGTTACAGGTTGTAGAACGGCCATGATACAGGCAGCTTTAAACAGTGTTCTCTCACCGCATTCTCTTATTCTCTCTCTTGATCATGTTGCCAAGAAAATACAAAGTCATCTCTACAAAAGAGACTCTTCCTTTACAGAAGACTGGCCCTTACAAAGCGCTGACCCCTGAGACTCCTTCCATGAATGTTAAATAAGTGCCTTCTCACAGTACATTTCACCATATAAACATTTACAGTCCATACCAGTCCATGAAAACGAATTCACATCTACTGGCCAATCAGATTTGAGAATTCAAAAGCATGTGTAAAAACGATTGTAATTAAATTAAAGGCGACTGTAATTGTGCACTGTTACTGAAAAGTCTTTTGAAGGAGTGTAAGAGAAATAGAAGTTCCTCCCTCCCTGTTTACATTTTGGTAATTATCTATATCCTTCTCCAGAGTCAGCAGGCATTCACAGCGAAACACGTTCTCTCTCTCTCTCTCTCTCTCTCTCTCTCTGTCTCTCTCTCTCTCTCTTTCTGTTGCCAAGGTATCTGTGCGGGGCACATTTACATTCTCTGCTGCACACCGGGCCAATTTGTTATCCTAACATCCTAACAGGAGCCAATCAGAAGGCAGGAGCCTGTGGCTCAGTGAAGATTTATGGGCTATTTCTCCCCTTGTTCAGCACACAGATTGAATACTGGGCATGGCATACAAACCAAAGCTGTTGTAATTAGAAAACATTCCAGAGACTTTTGTTTGCGTATTTGGAAAATCGCTGGCTGTGGACTGTGAATCCACAGAAGCTGTGTGTATTTATAGAAAAAAGGGCACTGAGGTGGTCTTATCAAAAGAGTTTTTTTAGCATATGAGCCTGTGAGCAGATGTTTTAGTTTCTGGAGGAGTTTCAGATGCACGGATTGCGAGTCTGCCGTACGTTTAGGCTCTGATAAAGCTTTGTAGCCTTGCAGAAGGTTACATAGCTCCCTGTACTGCTGGTCCATTATCACTGTAGCCCTGATGCATTATTGACGGCACGAGCTTGTATGTGCACGGATCAGCATATAAAAAGCACTCCGGACCATCACAAGATATTGTTGATTTAGGCTGCATCTTTGTAGACAAAATGCATTTTACAAAATATACAGTGTGTATTACCACCTCGGTGTGCTCCTGATTAAATTGGTTTCTCATTACAAGAGAAGAAAGTGATGCCCCGGAAGCCAGCACCGAGTGTCAGTAGAGTCAGACTACAAAATGAGAGAGAGAGAGAGAGAGATAGAGAAAGCTGTGCAAATGAAAACCTTAAGGGGTAAATAAGTAAACAGCCCAGTGTTTGACACTAAGTGGATGTTTGGTGATGAGGGGTTTACCACCTGTGTCACAACTAATGACTGGCACAATACGTTTGGAGAGCTGCATTATTTAACATGACCCGATGACTGTCTCTTGTATGCATACAGATACACAAAGAGAGAGAGAGAAAGAGCACATTTGTCCAACTCAGACAGGTCATTAATCAGCCAGCTCAGAGGGATGACAGGATGACCTCACCTACATCTCCATCAGGGTCGAGGGAGAGAGAGACAGTGAGAGAGAAACCTGTCACACCAAGCTTCTTCTTCTCCCTTTACATTTACTGCTCCCTTGTGAGTCTTCCCTCCAGCATTATTCCTTTTTTGAAATTCCCCAGGGTTTTTAAAAACTGCAAAACTGCCAAAGCCTTGACACTGACCTCCACTTCCCCTTGTGGTGTCAGCTATCCTTTTTTTGGGTAGACCTGTCCTTTCTCTCCAATTCTCACCGCTTCTCCTAGCTGTATGCCAGATATCCTTTGTTCACTATCTCTCCTGGGCTCATCTTTCCGTGCGTCTCTCCCTTCCCATCCCTCGTCCCTTTAGCTTGTATTTATCTGGCTTTTAGTCTAGTTCAACAATTCTGTGTTAGTACCGAGGATTGAAATTGAACATTGTGTTAGAAATGAAAGGAGAAGCCGAGTAGCTGAGATATTAAAGAAAAAAGTATTAAAAAGCAGTTATATTAGAAAGATTTGATATCTCTTTTCATTATTTTCTCCTCTCTCAATGGCAGAAAGCACCATTCTTACCATTTACCAAAGCTCACTCTGTAGAGCAAGGTGCGTTGTTCCTGTATATCTGTAATTAGGGCCAAAAATATTTAATGGGAGATGTGTTATTATTTGTTTGATTGGAATAAAGGTTAAGGCTAACATAAGTACTGGTGAGCTTCATGATGAGGTGATTTAAAAGTGTCCTGCTTTTATCTATATCTTCTTCCTTTAAAGCTAGTCTTGGCAAGAGTAAACTAGATTTTGAAAGTATCCCATCAAAAAAAAAAAAAAAACCCTCCCATTAGGCATCTCTCCAAAGCCACGCCTCTAAAACAGCATTGTCTCTATACTGGTCCATGAGTCCAGCGTGTCAGTCATTACTAGCCATATCCAAATGCCTCGTGTCTCATTCATATGTAAGAAAACACCTGCAACAGCAGCACAGACAGTAGTTTCAATGCTCACCTTTCAATGTTATAGCTGTGCTAGTCATCCTCTCACTAACCCATTCATCTGATTGTAATATTGTAATAACTCTTAAATTGATTAAATTGCAACTTCATAACCATCATTGTGGACATTCCACTTTGCTGTACGTTGAACATAGTTTAATGAATTACCAATTATTAGATGGATGTGTGTGTCAAATAAATTCCAGCAAAGAAAATCCTGGAAACAGCATGCAGAATAGGAATAAGGTAATATCTCTTCTTTTTTTCTTGTTGATAGATCATCAAAATAATGAGATAACTCGAATTATGAAGATATTGAGTCAAAATAGTAACACATACAGTATCTATCTTAAAGTTTGTTATTATATTAAAAGTGTGTAAGAATTTGGTATAATGGTAATATTTTGAAATGAGTTAGTTTGAAAGGATATTAATGTCAAATAATGTAACAAAAAATGCTTCTATATTAGACAGCAGAGTGAGAGAGTGGGGTCACTTATTTCTGGTTCCACTCTCTGAATATTGATAACTGAGCCAAATTGCTCTGCATCTAGGATTTTATATCAGAGAATTATTATTATTATTATTATTATTATTATTATTAGCCACATTTTATCTGGATTTTTTTTTTTGCTCACTGGATTGCATGAGTCTGAGCCTCTTTATCTCTTTCACTTTCTCTATTTCTGCTTCCTGTCCCAGCTGGTGTTGACATGTCTTCCCACACTCCTCCCAAACAATGCTCGACATAAATCACTGTCAATTAGCCATGGAGGCAAAAAATCAAGCTCTCTAATTTCATTTCACAATTACGACACCTAGTCAACACTCTCACTTTCCCATGCAAATGGAAATTAAATGAACTTCACAGACAGACATTGAACTAATGGAATAAGTGTCACACAGTAGATTGCACACGCACTCCCTGACGCACATACACACACACACACACACACACACACTCACACACACACATACAGACCGCCTCCAACTCTCTCCCACCCCAAAATCACCTTAATTAATTTCCCGGCATCACCCCTGTCAGCGGCTAAATGTGTAGCCACAACCCCGTGCGCTGGTAAAAATACTGTGGCATTTCAAGATGACTCTTTCAACCTCGCGAGTGGTGCCTGGGTGGCGACAAAGTCACTCCGTCACAGAGAAGCGAGAGGAGCAGCGAGAGAGAGAGGAGGCCTGGAGGAAGTAGCGTGGTATTTTTGGACAGGCACCTTTACACCCTGTCCGTCGTAGTGCCCTTCAGTGTGAGACTGATTTCAGATCTTCCTCTTCCTGCCTGGTGAGACTGTTGCACTCTGCTTACCAGACAGGGGAGGGTGAAGGAACAGAGGGGAAGGAGGGAGAAGGAAATAAATAAGAGGAAAGGGAAGGAGAAAAGGGTGAAGTGTATGTGTGTGGCACACAGTCAATTGAAGATGTGAGAAAAAATGGAGCAAAAGACACAAGAAAGCAGGAGATGAATAGAATGAGAGTGTAAGTGCTGGCTTTTTCCATCAGTGACCCAGACTCCCAGCTCAGTGCACGACGACAGCTCAAACACAAAATTACCATTCTCCTTCTAACTCTGTGTGTGTGTGTGTGTGTGTGTGTGTGCGTGTGTGTGTGTGCGTGCATGCATGCATGATTAGTAATGCCTGAGGTGGCAGAAATTTCAGATACAGCAGTGAGAAATAGCTTTGTTATGTAAAGTCACAAGTGGAAACTTCCACTGCCTTGCCTTCATTATTCCTACCGCATTATTATCATTTATTACCATTCATTAGTGAATTAGTCACTATCTTTCCCCTCGGTCGTCAGAATAAAGGACAAAGGCATCCTATCTCTTCCTCTTCTTTTCTCTCTCCACTATTATATACAGGTACATCTTCGTAGAATTTCAAGGCTGGGCCTGTGTGAAGCTGTATTGTGTGTGTGTGTGTATGTGGGGAGGGGTGTTGGTTTGGGGGCGCAGGTGGGCAGGTGCAGCCAGAGATAATGGCAAAGAACACCTGACTGATCTGGTCCTAGGGCCCTGACCCCACTGGGGCTGCGGATGGAGGGATCTGAATCCGTGCTGATGGATTAGTGTGGGAGCGACAGGAGTGCACACCCCCACAGACAGCTGGGCTTTGAGCCAAACGCACCACAGCTCAGCTCTGGAAAATGGGATCATGTTTGGAAATATTGGAATCCATCTCCTGGAAAGTTGTTATTAAGGATTGCATGGTGTTTAAGTGTTAAGGGGCCGGAGAGATCTCTGTGCCAGGGCCAGGGCAGGACACACCTTCCAGGCAGGCACTCAGAGGCCAGGAAAGCTTTCAGCCTTTCACTTCAGCTCCCATCAGAGTCTTAATCGAGGCCGGGGCCTAATGAAACTGACGCACCCAGTGACCCAAGCCTGGCTGATTGCTGCAGATAATATATTTAGACCGGCCTTTGTCGCTGCTGCTGCTTTCCCCAAGGCACCAGTATCTGAGAGCCTTCATTTACCGAGGTGAAGGCATGGGGTGCTGCTCAGGGTGCTGTAATTAAAGACTAAATGATTTTTTTGCACAAAGCTTGAAAAAGCACAAGCCCCATCTATAATGTAATGTAGCGTACGATCTGCTCGGGAGTGTGTGTTAATGGAAGTGTGGCTTTGTCTGGGCGGGGTAAGGGTAGATGAGCAGCATGGATGCCAGTATGCATTCAGCATGCAGGTGTCACATAAGTTACATACACTATGCCATGCAGGATCCTGTTCAGTTTTTCAAGTGGTTAAGCTGCCTTGAGAGCTTGAGAGGCATCATTTAAATGCTTTGTGCAGAACCTTTGTTTGCACCTGCTCGTCTTTACAGCTGCACTGAGGCTGAATGGGTTTTATGCAGTTTTGGTGTAGGAAAAGGAATCACAGGCCTTACAGAGGACTTCATTTAATGATGTTTCTTGATTTATTATAGCAATATAAAAATTGTTTGAATGCACTTACAAGTCTTAAGTGGTACGTCTTCATAACTTGAGGGATGATTTTTACAGTAATCCTAATTTCCAGAGTGTTCATGCACAGTATGAGAGCTTTTGCTCTGCTACATAGAATGCATTCCTCCAGCGTGATCATTACTGAATTATTGCTCTTGACTTCAAGTGTTTGCCACTATATCAGCAAGGGAAAACTAAATAAATTAGATGTAATTTTTGACTGCACAATTTACTGCAACTTTTGGCACAACAAAAACGTTCTGTTTTCATTGCCCACCAGTTCAGTATTTATTTTAAAGTCTGCTCAGGATTGGTAATAAGCAGAGCTAATGGTACTTGGCAGTGGACCTGAGAGCGGTGTTTGTTGCTGACTGGTTATGCAAAATTGAGTCACACTTTAAAGACACTAAATTAAACATGAAAAATCTTAGTGGCCAGGTTCGCTGATGCCATGTTAGTGCTGTCAGAGCAATGTCCGCTGTTTTTTTTTCCCAAAGAGTACTGGCACATCAACAAAACAAAATATTGATCAAATTGGCTGCAAGTACACTGAAAACATGCAAACAAGTTTTTTGTTGTTTGTTTGTTTCAACATCTTTACATTAAACAGTCAGTTCACATTAATTGATTTTTTTTTGTTCTTGTTAACAGGCGATTAAAAAAGACATCTTAATCTGGGCACTTCTTTTATGTTGAAACTAAGCAAGTTCTAACAAATCACTGCAAGCCAAATTGATTTGTTTTGTTTCATTAGTCATTTAACTTGAATTGTTTTTTTTCTTTTCTTTGCATCAGTTTTTGTTTTGAAAGTGCGATTAAAAAGCCTTAAGCACTAAATGCTCAATAAGGGAGAAAGGACAGGACGGTGTTTAGCGGTTTTCTATTTTAAAGTGTGTCTCAATGGAACAAAGATTATTTAGCTGCCTAAAATACAGAAATCTTTTTTGGATCAGTTCATTATCACCGGTGCCCTGTGGCACCAATATCTTCCTCCGCTTTATTGTCACTAATTTCCCCATCAGAACACGGGCTGTGTGAGTGTGTGTGTGTGTGTGTGTGTGTGTGTGTGTGCGCGTGCTGGACACGTGTAGAGCAAAGCCTCCTGAATTATTGAATGTTTGTGTTGTGTAAGTGTCCCTCATCGGGCCAGCAGCAGCCTGCAGCAGTGTACGTCCGCGTGCCATATGTCCACAGAGCCGCACTGAGGAGCTTTGGACACAGTATCCTTCACCCCACTGCGTCCCTGCAGCACTCTGCAGCCCCCTGTGTCCACACACACACACACACACAGATACAGAGTATACGAAGCTACTCACAAGAGACAATGATGGCAATTCGGAACCTGGGATTGATTTGACCTCCGACTCTCTTTCACTGTGTCCTCTATCTCCACTACTCCTATTGCAGCATCACTGAGACCATAAACGCTTTTAACTCAACAAAATGTTAACTCTCTTTCTTTCTTTCTTTCTTTCTTTCTCACTCTCTCTTTCACCAACAGGCACTTCCTGTTTAAGACATCATCGGGAACCACACCACTCTTCAGCAGCTCGTCTCCAGGTTACCCCCTGACGTCGGGCACAGTGTACTCGCCCCCGCCGCGGCTCTTACCCAGAAACACCTTCTCCCGAAGCGCCTTCAAACTGAAGAAGCCCTCCAAGTATTGCAGCTGGAAATGTGCCGCCGTTACAGCCATCGCAGCCGCCACCCTGCTGGCCATCCTGCTATCCTACTTAATCGGTAAACACTGTCCCAAGATCCATGCATGGTAGCTCCATCTTACCATTGTCAGTGATTGAAAGCCTCACATAACACATATGCGGTATATAGTATGAGGTCTGCTCGGAAAGTAACGAGAATGGAATTCACATGCTCCGTAGGGCTTAAGCATAGGGATGGTGCTTCAAGGTTAGTTAGAGTGGGATCTCAGATAGGACCCGTTTCAGTTGCATTCTAGCCTTCGCAGTGCCCAGACGTTTGTTTTTGTGAAATCCTGATGAAGTGCCTGAAGTCGCCGGAACAATGCAAGCGAATTAGGAGCAAATGTTGGATCATTTAACAAGAGAGCCCAATTTCCTGAACCGAGTGATCACAGGAGATGAATCATGGGTGTCCGAGTACGATCCAGAAACAAAAAGACAAAAAGTGCTGAATGGCACATGACGACATCACCCCCTCACAGTTAATGATTTCTAGCACTTCTACCAACAGTGACAGAGGCTCATAATTTTAAGTTGATAATACTGAATTGTGGGGCGACACGGTGGCTCGGTGGGTAGCACTGTCGCCTCACAGCAAGAAGGTCCTGGGTTTGATCCCAGGTGGGGCGGTCTGGGTCCTTTCTGTGTGGAGTCTGCATGTCCTCCCTGTGTCTGCGTGGGTTTACTCCGGGTACTCCGGTTTC
>JAOTRJ010000038.1:18406106-18417678 GCA_028564905.1 Leptodoras praelongus | reverse complement strand
CACCAGCATCACGTAGTGACCTGGCCACTATCCTGCAAGAAGAATGGCTTAAAATCCCTCTGACCACTGTGCTGGACTTGTATATGTCATTCCCAAGACGAATTGACGCTGCATTGGCCACAAAAGAAGGCCCTACACTATACTAATAAATTATTGTGGTCTAAAATGACAGGTGTTTCAGGTTCATTGTCTAACCCCTGTAGGTGTGATGGTCAAGTGTCCACAAACCTTTGGCTGTGTAGTATGTGTGCTATGGATATGTGATCTATTAACGATGAACTTCTGTAGCTACAAGCCCTAAAATAAGTGGCTATGATAAAGGTCCAAGCAAGTAATGTAATAAAACGCGGTGTAAAGTAGGACATAGAATTCTTAGTGTATACATCCATTTGTGTGATTTATACAGAGATCTGTTATCCCATGTGAAAAGATCATAATTACTACAAACATCCTCCGGCATCATTAGTTAACAGACATATGTTTGGAAATCTTTTCCCGCCTGAATACTACTTTATTTCATTAAGCTCCTTGGGCTAATTTAGTATTTAGTGCTTTTTGATAAACTTCTTTTCCCAACAGGAGCTGGGTTTAAGACAACGTCTGCTGCAAATCACTTACTGTATCAAGATACGCTGCAAGCAATTTTAATATGCCTTCAACGTGTAGATTTGATAGATAGATTTTCTTATTTGAATTTTCTCTGCTAAGAACTAGCAACCCTAATTGTAGGCCAACTGAGACTACCTTAGGCCTTCAGTGACTGTGTGCATGTATAACTGAACATGGTGAAATGTGCTGCTGCAGCACTTTGCTCAGCGCAGACACTGAGTGTGGCTCCACTGAGACCGGCCCAGAAATCCTGGCACCAGAGAGATGACAAAAGTGGAGAAGAGGAGATTTTTTTTACTCATTCTTTGCAGATGCTTAAAAGATCCCGCTTTGCCTTACCTTCTCTACAGGGATGAATTACAATCCAAGCAGAAATTACCGTCAGGAAAAGGATTTACAGTAGGAGAGAGAATCATAGTAAGAATCATAATATGTAAACTCCCATATGGCCAATAATCATACACATGCACAGATACATATATACAGCAAGAAGAGGAGGGCAAAGAACAGAACAGAATCAAAGAGAAGTGGCCAACCGATTTTTCTGTATGTAAAAGAGGATATTAATCTGGTTCTAAGAGAGTGTGCTAAGACAGTGACATGGATACGTAAAGAAATGGTGACCCGTAAAGAAAAAGGTAAAAGAAACAAATAAAGACTTATCACTGATTCTGTGCCCTCCTGATCGTTCGCTTATCTCAGCATGGAGTGGCTGCCGGAGCAGGGAGGCGGTTGCTAGGATACAGGTGAGCGGTCCTGATGCAAAAGAAGAGCAGGTCTGTCATCATGTGTTGTGCAGGAGACAAAACGCTCTCCGGCTCCCGCGAGGTGCATCTGCTCTAAAGTTTGCCTGATTCCTGGGGATCAACCATGATCAAGCATACAGAGAGATAGAGAGAGAGAGAGGCAGAGAGAGAGAAAGGACTGGGACAGATGGAACGTGTAATAGCTATAACGAGGTTTAGGCCCCTTCAGGCTTCCTCTGTGATTCTTTGTGCTCTCGTCTAGACAGCAGAAGGACAGGCAGTAAGGCAAGGATCAGTTCACATACAATAGCGATGGATCAGAACACAGAAGTCCAAACACAGACATGGAGGGCTTAACATCAGAAAAACAAAGGCCGCACACACATACACACATACAGACATGCAGACACACATACAGGTGCAAAATAAATTATCCACCATGGATACTGACTGTGTTGGTGCCCTTGAGCTGGAAAGGTATGTGTGTGTGTGTGTGTGTGTGTGTGTGTGTGTGTGTGTGCGCACAGTGTCACCTCTATGCAAGCTGGGACATTGTGGCTCCTCATACATCAATAGAGACAAGCCATGTGGCGAGTGTCATGAAAGCTCTTTCTTTCCTGCCCTGCTTCCTCTTTTTCCGCCCTCTCTCTCTCTCTTTCTCTCTCTCTCTCTCTCTCTCTCTCTTATTCTTCTTCCCTGCCTCTATCCTTTCCACCTATATTTTTAGCTTCATCAACACTTTTTTCCACTGCCCACCAATGACTTATCTCGAACTCCATGAGCACTCTGTGTAACTCCATAACCTTCTCACCAGGCTGCTTTTTCTCCTCTATCCATAATGCCATGCACCCAGCGTGGCTATGTTATTACACCACTTACCCTATCTGCTCACAACTGATTAGAGCACGACGCGTACATCTCGGATCCCAGACTCTTAATGCGGCTTGAGGGTTATAGGACTGTCAATTTAAAAAAAAAAAAAAAAAAAGGAACGTTCAAATTTAAATGCATTAAAAATGTATTCGCTTATAATTTTATACTGGCACAGAATATACGAACGAATATAAGCAGTAGCCCCACACTATTGTAGAATCGCTCATTTGGAAATTGTTAACCACTTCATTTTGAACAGATATACCACTGCAAATTGTGTACGTAATCGAATTTTCTTGTCATCAAGTACACAATAAATAAGGCTGAGCATTTTTCCTGCGTCGAGGAAGAACGGCAAAAGATTAAGAAAAAAGATGTACATTATGCAAAAAAAAACAAAAAAAGAAACGATAACACCATAAACATTCATAAATGCTTGAGCACTTATTGCCTTTTTATAGATAAATGTGACAAAAATGTAAATCGTATTTGAATGCTGAAATTTCTTCTAGCAGGCTTAGGGTGCGTTCGCATTCGTTTCTTCTTTTTACAGAAATAGTGCTAGCCTGGGGGGGCCCTTACCCACTCACACAGAACATTCGCTATAACCGTAACAACACTCGTACCGCAGCTTCCTGTATAGATTAGATTTATTATTTTAGAAGTTATTTGTAAAAAATGAAACAATAAAGATTAAACTGTGCTGATAAGGAGGCTGTTTGATTTGACTGTAGCTTCAGAGGCAGAATATCAAGGAAAGAGGAAAGGCTGCTTGTCTGCTGATGACTGAATGCCTCCGAAGTTAAACTGACATCATATCACAGTACTAGGAAAAGTCCCAAATAACAGCCTCATTGTTCATTTTAGCTATATTGCAGCATTGGAATCCCGGCATCCTGGCAATGAAATATCTTTGATTCAGCATGTCTTTATATTTATTCACTAACTAGATGAATGTTCTTCAGGCTCTCTGTCCTTCATTTGTTTTGTTTTGGGGTTATTTGAATCTTTTTTTCTTTTCTTTTTTTTATTTGTGATCTGATTGGTGTGGAGTTTCAAAAAGCGCTTGCGATTACTCTGCACTTTTGAACTTAAATGCCACATTGCACCTGCTTTTTCTGGACACTTTCTTAATTAAATATAAAGCAAGCATGAGCTGGCTATGGAGAACAACAGCGAAAAGCCAAATGTGAAAGCACTTTAGAAGGCACTTTGCATTTCAGTTAAAAAATGGTGCAGAATGTGTGAATAGTGTGTGGGAAGTTTATGCTTGTGCATATGCCAAATAGTAGTATTGACCCCAAGACTAGAATGTCATTGCATAAATAAGAGAAAAACGAGAGAGAGAGAGAGAGAGAGAGAGATTAGCATATGGTGCATATGAAACAGGAAGCATATGTTGTGTATAGTGTGTCTGCTTCAATATCAGTTGCTAAACGGGTCACTATTAACAGATGCAGCAGGGCAAGAGGAGTCAAGGGCGAAATAACAGGAGGGACACAACAGGCCAGAGAAGGACGATAGTGCACTCAAATTACATCCCTGTTTCCCTAAGGGGACTAGTAAGGATGCAACCATTTGCTATTTTCTCTCTCGCCCTCTCTGTTTCTTTCTCTCTCTCTGTCTCTCTCTCTCTTCCATTCTCCCCTCAGATTTCACTAAGGTCTCTAGTAGTACTTATGGTGATCCAAGGTTCCTAGCTATCTGCACTTTAGGTGACGCACTCCCTGATGTTCTGGCTGACCTGTTGTGTGTCAGCTTCCCGTCTTCTTTTAGACATCCCTTTCGCCAGCTCTTCTTCTGAAACAAAACCAGAGAGTGTCATCTCTGAAGAAAAGCCTTTTGATCTTTTCCCCCTCCCCTACTGTCTGTCATTGACTTACTGGTGGCTTCCTTTAGATCAAGGGCCCATGCGAAGCTCCCAGCCCAAAGGCTTCTCTAAAGATTACCTCAGCGGCTCATTGTAAAGAATTAATGAGTCTTTCAGAGGCTGTTACATTGATTTCTGGCTCACTGTGCCAGTCCGTTAATAGTCAGTGATGAAATTTAGCCTCTTCTGGTCCGGTGATGTTTCCAATCAATCAAACTTCCGAATTTGTACAGCGCTGGTGTTTGCATGTGTCAGTTTGTCTGCTTTGTCTGTCTGCTCACCCTGTCAGTCTGCACGTCTGACAGTATTCAAGTTTGCTTGTCTGTTGCAACATTTTGCAAGATTGATAGCGGTTACTTTCACATAACCCGCAGTGGATATTATACTTTTTTCCTGTTAATTTACACCCATTTCAGTTTTTTTTTTTTTGTTGTTTTTTTACAAAACGCATGTTAAAAAGCATTTTTCTCCAGTGTCAGTAAATCTATATGTAACTACTGAGTGTGGAAGACATGCAAAAAGCATCACCGAGACCACGCAGAGAGCCGAGACCTTTAAACCACACATGTAAACGTTTATTACACACAGCAACAGACTTTAATGAAGATACAGACACACACAAGCAGACAATTATAATTCAATAACCTAATATCTATCTATACATGCGATACTACACACCACAATTTCAATTCCATTTTATTTGTACTGTATATCACTGCTAACAGTTTTACGGAAGCCAGACGTAGATTTAGATCCCTTCTGAGAAAGGCAGAGGTGCCGGTGGCAAGGAAAAACGCAGGGAAAATTATACCAGACTCTTAAGGGAGTGACACTGGAGTGTGGGATTATAAATCATTAAAGCATATAAAGCAAAGAGGAATCCAAAAATTCAAAGGAATCGCCATTAACTCATTTGTCATATAACGTGTATGTGAAATACATATTTCGGCGGAACAATATGCATGTTTCAATTCAAAGTATTCTTAAATTAAGCGTGCACTCGGTATAATCTCGACGCCAATATAGAGAGGAGGCTACTTGTATAGTAAGAATGTGGTTCTGCATTGCTAATGCCAATGCAGCGGTGTGAATATGCATGGATATCACAGCTCAACTAACCAGAATTGATTTCCTTTTCAAATATCGGAATAAATCAACATAAGAACTTGTGGTTAAGTCATTTTTACGAGTCCGTCCCGTTCCGTTGTTGGTCTCGGCTTTTAGTGACAGTAACAGTTATAGTTTTCGATTTTCCATTCTTTTTTTTTTTTCTTCTGCAACAAGGAAGCGTAAGCATATGTGTATAGTTTAACTATAGGAACACTGAGCAAAAATAATTGCTGCTGTTATGGTTTGCTGTTCGTTCTGTATAAATTGAGAGAGTGTTATTTATGCTTGGGTCTGTTGTTTGGAGAGTGACGAGCGAGTGAGTGAGTGATGAGTTAGGACCTGACGATAAAGGCAGACGGTGCGGATGCTGCTGTCTGACTGTAGCATTGATCTAGCTCAGGATTTCAGCTGCCTCTCATTTCCTGTCACTAATGTGAATAGATGAGCCATGAGGCAGACACACACACACACACACACACACAGTAATATAGACCCTACTCACTGTCTCTCAATCTTTAGCTGGAAATAAGGTGTGTGTTTGTGTGTGTGTGTGTGTGTGTGTATGTGTCTGTGTGCTAGAAACCAATCAGCTTGCAGTGATGTACAGCAATACAAATGTCTTCTTACAGCTAACAGAATGTGTCAGAAACACGCCTTGTTTTAATGCCTAGAAAACCTTACGCGTTCTTACGGGAGCCTGAGCGAGTCAGGCATGTGACATTCATCTGCAGAATGCGTGCATGTGCGTGATGCTAACAGAGTCAAAGGACAATTGCTCTAACCTTTGAATTACAGTCAATGAGGTTTTGGTTTCATCATTAGGCTGTGCTCGTCCCTGGAGGCGCAGGAGGAGAGTGTGTGTTACGGCTGGAGCGCTGATGGGTTAGGATGCTACTGATTGCTTCTCTCATTAACTGTGCATTTGAAGCTGCTCCTCTCCCTAGGGGTACTGGCCAGGACTTTTGCATGCACACACACACACACACACATATACACACACACACAGACACACACACACACACATACATGCACAGACTCAAAAACACAGTACCCCTGGGTAAGAGCCAAACTTCAAAGCTCTATGACTTGGCTCTTCATTTATGATGAATCTGCTTCCAGCATTGGCCTTTTTCATACACACACACACACCCACACACACACACACACACACACACACACACCCACATATCGAAAACGCTATTCCCATCCGAGCTTTGTCCTCTGCTTCTGATGAACCGCCTCTGTCTCAGACGTCCCGCTACCTGGAGCTTACGCGTCCTCCCCACATGCAAAGTGACAAACACTAACCCGGCAATCATTAAAACGCTAGCTTTTGGTTTGACAGTTTGGGAGATGCTAATCGGCGCAGAAACAGGACTGTTTGTTTGTGCCAAACAGAGGCGCCTCTTTCGGGACGAAGAGAGAAGGCGTGAGAGCACTTGATTAAACGCGAGTCCTTTGCGCAAAGGCGTCGGATTAAACGGTCGTGTGCCGAGATTCGTAAACCAGTTGCGCGCGCTATCCTGCGAGTCTCAGCTTACGCTTATTGCCCTAATTGAGGTCAGTCTTGTTAATTTGGTGGTAAATTAGAACAGTTAATATGCATATATTAGGAAGGCCAAGGGAGATTGTAAAAATAAGGTACGGGAAAATTACCTTTGAAGTACTACGAAGGTCTTTTTCCTGCTCCAATTACGCTACTGTAACAGAGCGATGGGTGGAGTAAGGAGTGGAGGAATGGACGGGATGTCCTGGTTTCTGGGAGAGAGAAGGACGACCCAACACCGTCCTTCATCTGTGGCACGTACACACACACACACACACATATTGCAGTCAAACATTTCTTTCTCCCACACACACATTTTCACTACATAGACAGATCGTTTGCTACACAGAAAAACAGACACACAAGACGGCAAACACAAAACAGGACCCGCAGAGCTTGATGTGTGTGCAGACAAAAAAAGAGAAGCAATTACACACCCCTTCTTTCTTTCTCTACCTCTCTCTTTCTCTCACTCACACACACACACACATACACACACATACACAAACACATGCACTGAAATTCATGGAAGCATGCTGAGTGTACCACAGGTGTAGAAGTGAAAACCTGTTACTGTGTGTTCTGTGTCAGACAGCTTGAGACAGGGATTGGAGAGATGATGTGTTTTATGAATAATGGATATGTATGCATATAGCAAACGCTTGCCAAAACTCATATTTCCATCCGCTGTCCCCAGGGACGCCAGCACACGGTGCGATATTTTTTTTTTTTTCTTCGATAGGATATGTATGCTCATATGGCGCCACACATATGACAGGGGGCTAAATCGAGTGACACATTCTCTCTGCAGTGCATGTACGAGAGCAGATTGAGGCAACCCGTGACGCCCCGTACGTTTCATCGCTCACTGTCCGCGTGTTCTTATTTATCATTTCCGTTAATAGTTATTTGAGGTCAGTTGAGGAAAGTAGCAGGGATGTCAGAAATAATTTCGCTGTTTGAGATTTGAATGTACACTTATCTAATATGTCCTGCGAGGCATCCTGTCTCAGGAGATAGCATTGCCTCTTCACACCTCCAGGGTTCCCGGTTCAAACTTCTAGAGCTCGTGCTTCACGTGTTTGTGTGGGTTTCCTCCAGGGTCTCCGGTTTCTTCCCACCTTCCTAAAACATGCCTGCAGGGAAACTGACTGTTCTAAGTTGCCCGTAGGTGCGAATGAGTGTGTGTGTAAGTGTGTATGTGCCCTGTGATAGACTGGCATCCCGTTCAGGATGTATTCCTGTCTCACGCCCAGTGTTCCCAGAATTGTCTCTGGAGTCACGCGTCCTCCCCGTCTGCAGTTCAGCCAAATGACTCATGCTGCTTAGTGTGGGATAAAGGGAATTAAATAAATACCTGTTATTCTTGCCATACTTTATTTCTCCCCCCTCATTTACGTGACAGATACATTTTAATTCACACCGATTGTTTAATCCATAGATTTAATTAAACATGTAACATTGTAACTGTAATAAGGTGTCAGTTATTGGAGTCACCCATTGTGCGATGAATCTCAGACAGTGTTGTAATGCTGTATATGTTGTATAACGCTCTACGTACAGAGCACATTTAATGAACGGAATTATATTAGATTCGTTCTCAGTGTAAATTACAACCTAATAAATGCCATCTACTCCATCTAAATAAATCTAAATTAATATAAAACGGTGTAATAATGTTTGTAATAATGTTATGTGATAACGATATTACTTTCTTGTGCTTTGTTTTGTTTTGTTTTTTCGAGAACGTCACATCATTTTCACCTTGTGTAACACTGATAACACAGGCTCATTAGAATTCAAATACTTGGCAATACAAAATACTAATTCATTCATGCATCTTCTGTAGCCGCTATTTTTTTCCAGCGTTGAAGTTTGAATTCAGTTGGAGAATTTGTGTTTTTTCACCTCATTATAGTGCTTTCCACAGACACATTGTGTTTAACTCTCCGAAATGCATCCAGCTGGTGTTGGTTTAGTAGAAGAGCCTCCTGACGGCTCCAGCATGTGCACGTGTGTGTGTGTGTGTGTGTGTGGCAGAGTGCGAGGCCAGTGTTGGCTCCCTGTGCTATTATTTTTAGCTCAGGCTCAGTGTGGAGTTGGACCATGGGATCCTCTAGCACACGATTTTCCTCATCAGCATAGGAACAGACCGCCAACAACAGCACTGGACGCGGGCATATGGGCCTGTACTGCTATTAGCCACCAGCCACCTGGGTGTGTTCGCGTTTTTGTGGAGACATGATCTGGACATGGGGGTCTAACCGGCGATGACAGGTGCAGTTCAGTCACAGATGGACATTTTCTCAGCACTCAGTATGCGCATACTGTATACTCTCTCTCTCATTCGCTTGCATACGTACAAGTACATAAATAAACAAACCCCCTAGCTGGTTGCTCCAGGTCTCTGTTTTCCTAAAGGAAGACTGCCTTCTCTAGGAAGCACCGCTCTTTGTCATCTCAAGTGTATTAAAGCACAGAAAAACCAAAAACAGCTCTATCTCTCTATAGCTTTCCACATCGATCTCTCTCTGACTCTGACCATTTTTTCCCCGCCTGCTTCCATTCCTTGGGATCCCCACAGCGGATCAAGCCCACATCTTGATCTGGCACAGGTTTTACACCAGATGCCTTTCCTGATGCAACCCTCCCATTTGGCTTGGGACCGGCACTGTGTGTGCACTGCACCCTTTTGGCTGCTGGGATGAGCATTGGGTTAAGGGCCTTGCTCAGGGGCCCAGCAGCAGCAGCCCTACATCGAGGCTTGAATCCGGCAACCCGGAGTCCTAACCTACCGGGTTACCACTCACTGTCCCTACTCGCTCTGACCAGTGTAACCTTGTGGAAAGACTGCCAGATTGCCCTCCGTGCATCCATCCATCCAGACTTTCTGGAATGCCCCAGATGCAAACACCTGCCATGGCAATGTCATACAGCAGTGCAGCCAACACACTCACGTATGGCATATCCATTTCTCCCGCTCACATCCTTGAACGCGAGTGTGCTCGGTAAACCGCAGGATTCGGCTCGCGGTCAACACTCGTAAAGTCTCCCATCTGCTGCTGTATCATCTAACACACACATACACATACACACATGCACAAACACATGCACTATACACTTTGAATTATACATGAGGGGTACATAAAATGTGCAAGTTATTTATTTTTAAATACGATACATTTTATAGTCCGGGCATGCTATGTAATATGTTCAGGATCAACTTATCTTGAAATGGTTGTGTATGTGTGTGTGTCTGATAGTGTGTGCATTATGGCATGACGCAAGGGTGCCTCAAACTGCCTTTTCCATGCTTTCTCTTTCACTCTTCATCATTTTTACTCACCCACTCCCTATGTTCACGAGCGCCTGTTGCATTCCACAGTGTAGCTTCAACACTGCCATCTACTGACACAGCAAGAGCACACACACACACACACACACACACACACACACATATATATATATATATATATATATTTATAGAGAGAGAGTGAGAGAGAGAGAGAGAGCAGTTAATCCGTCTGTGTCTGATCTCTCTATGCCGCCACGGATGCTGCTCATTGTGTATTACTAATTCATTTCCTAATTCATCCACTGATGATATAATTTCCATTTAACCTGTATCTGTAATCTCCAGCAGAACAGCAGCACTATGGAATGATACTGGAAGAGGGGGGATTAAAAAAGGGCAAGGCGAAAGAGAGGAAAAGTGCATCAGTGAAATGAGAGACAGAACAAGAGAGAGGAGTGAGAAGCAAAAAGAAGCTAGTGCAGTATATCTGCACACTCTATGTGTGTCAGCTCTTTCCTTCAGCTGAGAGAGACGGAGAGGGGGGCCCTGTTCTCTCCGAGGCACAGACAGAGGGGAGATGGAATTTGACAAGAGAGAAAATTGATTTTCTGGGATGAGATTTAGGTGTGATAGGCAAGCAGAATGAAGGTGAGCAAAGGGGAGGGAGTCATTAACACACTGCCTGCTATCCACGCCATCACTGCAGGGAAGATGAAGGCTGCATGTGTGCATGCGTTTGTGTGTGTGTGTGTGTGTCTGTGTGTGTGTGTGTCTGTGTGTGTCTGAGCAAATAGGGAAAATAAGATTCACAAGAAAATAGTTTAATCTTTCACCTTACACTGCTACCCCATTCACTATAAAACCTGTAGGTATTTGTCATTGTAAACATCATATGTCTCAGTGTGGCAGTGTTGGCAGAGCACTCCTGCATTTCCACTGAGCACTACCAGAGATGGAGACTTGGACTCCAGTCGCACTTAAATCACACACACAGTGACTTGAGAAATTACTTGAGACTCTACTCATATTTGAGATTTGTGACTTTTTGTGAATTTTTTTTTTTTGGCACGTTAACATAGTGTCTGAAGAGCTGAATGTCATTCCCTGCTTTATTATCATGCATAACGTTACGCATGCATGGCCACCGATGACACGACCGATGACAAGTCCCACTTGGGACTTGACTTGTACTTGCCCCTCAAAGACTTGAGACTTGACTTGTACTTGCCCCTTTAAAGACTTGAGACTTGACTTGTACTTGCCCCTTTAAAGACTTGAGACTTGACTTGTACTTGCCCCTTAAAGACTTGAGACTTCACTTGTACTTGCTCCTTAAAGACTTGAGACTAGACTTGTACTTGCCCCTTAAAGATGTGAGACTTGACTTGTACTTGCCCCTCAAAGACTTGAGACTTGACTTGTACTTGTCTCTTTAAAGACTTGAGATTGACTTGTACTTGCCCCTTAAAGACTTGAGACTTCACTTGTACTTGCTCCTTAAAGACTTGAGACTAGACTTGTAC